>JAJJMB010011095.1:11860003-11935659 GCA_023531105.1 Papaver atlanticum
GGACACGCATACTAGCGTGTCTAATAAAACCAACTTTTTAACCACGCCTCAAGTGGCGTGACTATTTTGTTGGACACACCACAACTGGTTGACGTGGCAATAGACTGGTCTATAAACACGCCCAACAAAAAATTAAAAGTTAACGTAACAAAACGGTGATATTTGGACACGCTACTAGCCCCGGCGTGACTGAAAGCACTTAAATTAACACGCCCATAGAACATGGTGTGTCTATAGGGTAGAAGTCTACCCTATAGACACGCCAAAACCAAAAAGCGTGGCATGGAAATTTATATATGGCGTGTCTAAAGGCCACTTTTGTACTAGTGTGGGTAACCGTACCTAAACGTGTACATTGAGTTGGCTCAATAACAGTTAACCGAAGTTAGGCATATGAACACTTTTCTCTTAACCTTGTTCATCTTAACACTTCTATATCAATTGATAATCAAATGAATCTAATTGTGTTACTCATAGAGTTGTTCAATTGTTTATATTCTCATAGAAGTATACAAGACACAATTGAAGCAAAATCGGTTTGATTCAAAAGAATCAGTTCATAAACATTTTAGCCACGGTTTGCAAAGATTGCATCCCTTAATTTATAAATGTATTTGTTCATGAGTATGAAATTATACTTAACCTATTTAATAACTTGAACCACTTAAGTTTGCGAACGGGTACGTGAACTTAAGTTCCGGACATTGGTCACAAGCCGACAGTTTGCAAACGGGTACGCAAAATTTAGCTCCGGACCGAACTCAGTTGAAACCGTTTGCGAATGGGTACGCAAACTTGGTTCCCGGACTTCAAAAGTTAAATCAGTTTGTGAACGGGTATGCAAACTTAAGTACCCTGACTTAAACAGTTGAATAAGTTTGCGAACGGGTATGCAAACTTCCGGTCCTGAATTCCGTCAAAACAGTTCGTACACTAAGTACACAAACCGTAATGTATCCAGACATGGGTTTTAGCTCTTAACTCCCATTTATATCATTGAAAAATTCTTAGAAGACGGGAATAGCTATCTCACACAAACTATTAGCTTCAAAGCGTTTTTCAAGTAATCGAATTATCAATACGAAACATTCCGAGCCTACATCAAATGACTGTCTCACACAAATCATGTAAGATGTTACCTGGTGATTTTCACAAGATCATCTTTTGACTTTCGTCAAGAATAATGATGAACGTGGTTAAAGCAAAAAGATTTCCATCACATATTTCGAGAAAGATATAAGCGAGTTAAATTCATCTTGAAATATCAAATGTATATAATGTAAAGTCTATATAGCTATACGACTTTTGTCTCAATAGGAAATAAAATAGAAATATACTTCTGAGTGATAGATGAGTTCAAGTCTCCACATACCTTTGTTGATGAAGTTCCATAATCTCCCCTTAGTAGTTCTTCGTCTTAAATCGATAAACGCCGTGAAGTCTAAAGCTCAACTACACATTTTATTCTAATCCGAGACATAGTTATAAGTAGACTAGAAATCAATACTTATAGTTTTGACAACTAAACTTGACACACAAGCTTGAGATAGAAACGCTTGCGAGTTCGACCGAGCAGTGCTCTAATAATGGTGATATGTATCACTCCCTCTTAGTCAATACTTCATCTCAAAATGAAAACCACTCCCCCTTACATAATGACCCGTAAACCATATGTATATGTAGTGTGTGAAAAAAGCGGGTGTACAACAACCACACCCAATATTTTGTTTGCCAATCTGAATAGATAAACTCCAATATACTTCCAAGAGAATCTACTAGACAATCAGACTCAATCTATAGAAAAGTATATCAAAGAGTTTTATATCTCTATCTCTTAATTCAATCTGCAATCAGCAAATAGGAATTTGCGAGCCCGGTTGAATATAAGAGAAATAACTTGAACGGTACCAAAGACCAATGTTCAAGGATCAATCAATTTCAATCAACAACCAAAGGTTGGATTTCCCAATTGATCGATTCAACGCACAACTTGTGATATTTCAATTATATAACAAAATATAATGCGGAAAAGAAATAACACAGACACCGGAATTTTGTAAACGAGGAAAACAGCAAATGCAGAAAAACCCTGGGACCTAGTCCAGATTTGAACACCACACTGTATTAAGCCGCTACAGACACTAGCCTACTACCAATGAACTTCGGACTGGACTGTAGTTGAACCCTAATCAATCTCACACTGATTCAAGGTACGGTTGCGCTCCTTACGTTTATGATCCCAGCAGGATACTATGCACTTGATTCCCTTAGTTGATCTCACCCACAACTAAGAGTTGCTACGACCCAAAGTCGAAGACTTTATAAACAAATCTGTCTCACGCAGAAAAGTCTATTGGAATAGATAAATCTGTCTCCCACAGAAATACCTATGAGTTTTGTTCCGTCTTTTGATAAATCAAGGTGCACATGAACCAATTGAAAAACCGGACTTATATTCCCGAAGAACAGCCAAGTATTATCAATCACCTCACAATAATCTTAATCGTATGGTAGCGAAACAAGATATTATGGAATCACAAACGATGAGACGGAGATGTTTGTGACTATTTTTTATCTTGCCTATCGGAGATTAAATATCGAGCCAATCTTAGATAAGATAGTACTCAATATGATAGAAACAGCAAGATCAGATCACGCAACTACAGAGAAAATAGTTGGGTTTGGCTTCACAATCCCAATGAAGTCTTTAAGTCGTTAACCTCCAGGGTTTCGTGAAAAACCTAAGGTTAAAGGAGAATCGACTCTAGCTTATACAACTAGTATCACACAGGAGGTGTGGGGATTGGGTTTCCCAGTTGCTAGAGTTCTCCTTTATATAGTTTTCAAATCAGGGTTTGCAATCTAAGTTACCTTGGTAACAAAGCATTCAATATTCACCATTAGATGAACACCTGATTAGATTCAAGCTAATATCTTTCAACCATTAGATCGAACTTAGCTTGTTATACACAAATGAAATGTACCCTCATTTAGGTTTATGTAACCGTACCTAAACGTGTACACCATGTTGGCTCAACAGTAGTTAACCGAGGTTAGCTATATGAACACTCTCATATCAACCTTATTCATCTTAACCACAACTAGTTCAAATGGCTCAAATGAAACTAGTTAAAGAGTTGTTCAATTGCTATATTCCCATAGAAGTATACAAGAACACAATTGAAGAAAAATCGGTTTGATTCAATCGAATCAATTCATGAACATTATATCCACGGTTTGCAAAGAATGCATTCCTTAATATATAAATGTATTAGTTCATGAACAAACCGATTTTAGAACTTTAGTTACTCAAGTATGCAAACGGGTACTCATACTTAAGTAGCCGATCTGAGTTTGGGTTTGCCAGTATTCAAACGGGTACGCATACTTAGTACACTTCCAAAACCCAGCAGAAATTCCTGGACCTATACCTTACGCAAGTACGCGTACCGGTATGTGTACTTGGTACACCGAATTTCACAACTACAAGTACGCATACGGGTATGCATACTTTAGTTCGTGTCATGGATCACATACATGCAAGAATGCACATTATGTTTATAATCCAATAGTTCTAAACTCTATTTCAATCATTTAAACTTTCTTAGAGGATGACAATAGCCGTTTTCACAAACTATTAATCAAAGCAATTTTCAAGTTATTGAAATAATCATAACGAAATATTTCAAGTCCACACCAAATGATTGTATCACACAAACCATGTAAGATGTTACTCGGCGATTTTCACATGATCATCTTATGACTTTTGTCAAGAATATAAGATGAACTTGGTTGATGCGAAAGCTTACCGACACATATTCAGAGAAATATGTAAGCGAGTAAATCTCAGCTCGAAATCTCAAATGTGTATAATCGAAAACTATCGTAAAACGACTTTTGTCTCAATATAGGAGATAGAGTAGAAATAGACTTTCCAAGTGATAGATGAGTTTCAGTCTCTACATACCTTTTGTTGATGAAGTTCTACAAGATCGCCTTAGTAGTTCTTCGTCTTCAATTGATGAACGATGTGAAGTCTAATGCTCAATTACACAATATATCCTAGTCTGAGACATTACTTTAAGTAGACTAGAAATCAAGACTTATAGTTTTGATCACTAACATTGACAAACAAGCTTGAGATAGCAATGCTTGCGAGTTCGACCGAGCAGTGCTCTATCAATCTCCCCCTTTGTCAATTTTAGTGACAAAACTATCAATACATATGGATTACAAAATAAATAAACTTTGTATCTTCTCATCCAAATGCTTGATCTCCTTGGTTTTTCAACTTTACTCGAAATCTTCGTCACTTCCAAGTACTCCAATTGTTAGAGCATTGCTCGGTCGAACTCGCAAGTGTTGCTATCTCAAGCTTGTTTGTCAAGTTTAGTTGCCAAAACTATAAGTCTTGATTTCTAGTCTACTTATAGCTAAGTCTCAGACTAGGATAGTAAGTGTAGTTGAGCTCTAGAATCCACGTCGTTCATCATGCAAAGACGAAGAACTACTCAAGGAAATTGTGGAATTTCATCGGAAAAAAGGTATGTGGAGACTTGAACTTATCTATCACTCAAAAGTCTATCTATTTTATCTCCTATCTTGAGACAAAAGTCGTATTGCTATATAGACTTCGATTATACACATTTGCTATTTCGAGCCGAGTTTATCTCGCTTATCTATTTCTCGAAATATGTGTTGGTAAGCTTTCTCTTTGGCCAAGTTCATCTTTACTCGTGACGAAAATCATGTTGAATATTTCAATAACTTGAAAATCGCTTTGATGAAAAATAGTTTGTGAATAACAACTATATAACATCCTCTAAGAAAGTTTCAATGATTGAAATGAGAGTTTAGAACATGTAACCGTTTTTGGATATAAACATGGTGTGTTCTCACATTTGTGTAAAAGTCCAAAACCGGGAACCCAAAGTATGCGTACCCGTATGCGTACTGGCGGTTGTTGGAAATCCGGGTAAGTATGCGTACTCGTACGCATACTGGCGGAAAGTTCACGTCCGTGAATTTCTGCTGGAGTTTGAAAGTGAAAAAAAACTCAATCCGGCTACTTAAGTATGCGTACCCGTTTGCATACTTAAGTAGGTTACTTTCTAAAATCGGTTTGTTCATGAACTAAAACATTTATATATTAAGGAATGTAATCTTTGCAACCATGGCTATAATGTTCATGAATCGATTCGGGTGAATCAAAACCGATTTTGCTTCAATTGTGTCTTGTATACTTCTATAAGATCTAAGCAATTGAACAACTCTCTATCTAGTTCATTTGAGTCATCTGAACTAGTTATGGTGAAGATGAATAAGGTTGATATGAAAGTGCTCATATGGCTAACCATTGGTTTACTATTGTTGAACTAACAAAGTGTACACATTTAGGTACGGTTACTCAAACCTAAATAAAGTTACATTTCATTTGTGTATAACAAGCTAAGTTCGATCTAACGGTTGAAAGATATTAGCTTGAATCTAATCAGGTTTTCATCTAACGGTGAATATTAAATGCTTTGTTACCAAGGTAACTTAGATTGCAAACCCCGATTTGGAGACTATATAAAGGAGAACTCTAAAAACTGGGAAACCTAATCCCCACACCCCCTGTGTGATACTAGTTGTATAAGCTAGAGTTGATTCTCCTTTAACCTTAGGTTTTTCACGAAACCCTGTAGGTTAACGACTTAAAAACTTCATTGGGATTGTGAAGCCAGACCCAACTATTTTCTCTGTAGTTGCGTGATCTGATCTTGCTGTTTCTATCGTGATTGAGTACAATCGTAAGATTGGCTTGAGATTTATATCTCCAATAGACAAGATAGAAAAGTAGTCACAAACACCTTCGTCTCATCGTTTGTGTTCCACAATATCTTGTTTCGCTAGTCGATTAAGATTATTGTGAGGTGATTGATATTTCTAGGCTGTTCTTCGGGAATATAAGTCCGGTATACAATTGGTTCATGTTTACCTTGATTTATCAAAAGACGGAACAAAACTCGTAAGTATTTATGTTGGAGACAGATTTATCTATTCCTATAGACTTTTCTGTATGATACAGATTTGTTTATCAAGCCTTCGACTTTGGGTCGTAGCAACTCTTAGTTGTGGGTGAGATCAGTTAAGGGAATCAAGCGCGTAGTATTCTGCTGGGATTATAGACGTAAGGAGCGCAACTGTACCTTGAATAATTGAAATATCACAGGTTGTGCGTTGAATCGATCAATTGGTAAATCCAACCTTTGGTTGTTGATTGAAATTGATTGATCCTTGAACATTTTTCTTTGGTACCGTTCAAGTAATCTCTCATATTCAATCGGGCTCGCAAATTATTATTTGTTTGATTGCGGATTGAATTGAGAGATTGAGATACAAACTCTTTGATATACTTTTTATAAGATTGAGTCTAACTGTCTAGTTGATTCTCTTTAAAGTATATTGGAGTTAGTCCATACAGATTGCTAAGAGAAATATTGGGTGAGGTTGTTAGACCCCCGCTTTTTCAATTGGTATCAGAGCAGACAAACACATTCAAGACCTCATAAGTCTGTGTTTGTAGCGATCTGACTCTATGGACAGATAGTGTTATCTCAATAAACACCACCAGATCCAGGGATTCAAGAATTCTCTTCCATAACTGATTTAATAAAATCTGTAGAAGAAATTCTTTCTAAAACTCCACCAGGTTAAAGTCCCTTGAAGTTTTTGTAAGAATTGAAAAGAAACTTAAAAGCTTATCTTCTGATGTTGATCTATATCTCCAGAATGAACAAGAATCTCTTGACAGGCTAAATCAAGTTATGATGAATAGTGCATATATTGAGGTTGACATTGGTTTAGTAATCAGTGAGAGCAGTGCTTCTCCTCTGTGTAATCAGATTAGTTTTAACAAACTAAACGAATTACAAGAGGAGTTTAAATCTCAGTCATCTGAGTACATTACCTCAAAGCATGAATCAAGTCCTTGCTCAATTCCTGACACTTCATGTCAAGATAATAGTATTATCTTCTTTTATGAAAAGGAGTGGACGTCTCTTTTTATCAAAAGAGTTTCCTGTTACAGTACTGTAAACTATCTGCAAAATCTGTCTGTTACAAGATGGAAACAAAGAAATCAGTATTGCAAATTCTTTTGTGATCGTCTTAAAATCTTTGGAAATCGTGTAAAGACGGCTTCTTGGGTATTTCTCGATACTGGAAGTTGTAAGAGTTGTTGGAAGGAAATTCTCTCTTGGTGTCATGGTGTGCAAGATTTCTTTTGTACCATACAAAAATTACTCAAAAACAAATATTTGTTGAGCTATTGCTCCTTTTGTTAAACCAAACGAGTCTTTACTTGCACACGTATGGTTCACATACGTTGAACTAAGAACCTCTTCATGGACAAATCTCGTTCCAGAACGTGTCCAACTGGTTCTTATCCCACCAAATGACAAATAAAAATGAGAGAATCTCTTCGGTCCATTCACCCTCTTCTTCTTTTTTGTCCAGTTCGTATACGAAAGAGAAACAAAACAGTTCACATACCTTCGCTCCATTATTTATTCTTTTCTTAACCAAATCATTGTTGGTTTGTGCCATTGAATTCAGGAGAAGTTTTTATTCATTGGGTCAAGAACCTATTCGATTTGTCTCAACGTTTTGGAGCTCCACCATTAACAACAGTTCGTGTACCAAGTAAGTTCCTCAACTCTTCTTCTTTGAGAATTCATACATCAATGGCACATAGGATAACTGGTCATATCGGAAGTTCAAGTGGTCAAGTTAGGGATAATTCCTTCTATGACCCCAGTATCTGTGCCAGGTTTATTAACCCTGCTGCTCGTGTTCTCTATTTGGAATATAAGAACAAACAACCAATCTTTGAAAGGTACTATGATGAATCAGAGATTGTGGTACAAGGTTTAACCGATTTTTTCAAAAATCACACCTGGGGCATCATTCACAAACCTTTAGGAACTGCTCGTATTGAGATGGCTGCATAGTTTTATGCGAATATTCATGATCCAGACCCTGCCAATTGCATGATCAAAACTATGGTAGGAGGTACTTATTTTACTGTGGATCGTAATATTATTGTTTACCTGTTGAATTTATCTCATATTGGTAATGCTCGATTTCCTCCTCCTGAGAATGAAAGATTATCCCCACAAGTGGTGTCAAATCGTCTCTTTGATCGATATATCTCTCGGAGAGATGGCAAGATCCATGTTGGCGGTGCTGGGTTGTTTCTCAAAGTTACTGCAAAACTCATTGTGGCTAACATGATGCCAAGCACTATTGACAAAAAATTATGGACCAGGTCGCTTGATGAACTGATTTGTTATCTTGTTGAAGGGAGAGACATTAATTTCTGTGGACTTATTGCTAACCAGATGATAAGTGTAAAACAGACTTCAAAGAAAACTCCAGGCTTTCCTTGCCTCATCTCAAGGATTTGCAGTCACTTTAACATCACTCCTTTTGGTTATGAGAGTGGTGGTCCAAAGGTTCTGACTAAGGCAAGCATCAAAAAGATGAAGCAATCTTCAACCAGTACCCCAGCAAGTACTTCTGCAGCTACAAACTCTAAACTTGTTCGACTTCAAGATGAAGTTGATTGCATGAAAGAGTAGCTAGAGTATGATGAAGCAGAACATCCAGATCTAATCGAGAAGTTTTATGAAATTGCCAGAGATCATTATGGAAGAAGTGATTGATCTACTCGGGTGTTTCTGTTATTTACTTTGTCTGTTAAACTTCTTATGTTGATCCTGTTAAAACTGTTATTCTGATGGTTATAATAACTTTTATGACATTTTAGCCTTGAATGATTTTATCTTTCGATTAAATTGCTAAATATGGGGATCCATAAGAAGTACAGATGACGTGGTTAAAAGTTAAGTCTTTCATATGTCAGTATGCAAGTATTGATAAAATATTGAATGAACTTTTGACAAACAAAAGTTAAGCCTATTATGTCATTATGCAAATATTGATGGAAGATGGGATGAACTTTTTTTTTACAAAGATTAAAGTCTATTATATGTCATTGTGCAAATAGTGATGAAAAATAGAATGAATCTTTGTTTATTCCGCAGTATTGATCTTCCCTGATCCATATCTTTATGTATATACTGTGCGGCTCCGTAAGTTTTCTTATGTGAGCATTTCCGATTAAATTAATCAAGGGTTCTCTTGTGGTTAATTTAATTGAGATTTTTGGATACAAATTCATATTATTATGTTATTTGTTAGTGTCTAAAGAAATCCTTCTTTTCTTGTGAAAGTAAGGTCGCTCTTGTTGTTCTTTAGGTAATGACATTTTATGGGGGAGAGTTCTTTTTTGAACTTGTTGTTAATTGCCAAATCTTTGTGGGGAGTGCGGCGGTGGAATAAAACCAGCTGACATTCTTGTATATAATTGGGAGAACGGTCAAGACACTTGTTTTGACGTTACGGGGATTTCGCCCTTCACAGGTGGAGGAATTTGTAGCTTCCTTCCAGGACGGGCTATTTCTGTGGCTATCAACCGTAAGCGTGCCAAATACTTGGACACATGCACATCTCATGGTTACAGTTTTGGTGTACTAGCCTTTTCTACATTAGGTGAATTAGGAGATGATTTTATTGTTTTTTTTTGAACAGTTTGAGAAATTGCTTATCTAGTTTTGATGCTAATTCTAAGATAGGCAATTTTCTTTTTCATAGGGTAGGTATAGCTATCCAAAAAGGAGTTGGGGCGCAACTTGTTGCTAGGCTCCCAGCCAAATCTTTGTAAGTTTACTTTTGATTGATATTAAATAAAGAACAAATTAAAATAATAATAATAATAATAAATATGTAAAGAAGAAACTCCCCCCCCCCCTTCTATGCATACCCTGGAAGTTACATACTTTGAGGTCGTGAAGAAGAATATCCCGAACCAATTTACCATGTCTGGGAGAGACTCGGTTTTGTGGCAGTCTAACAGAATTAAACATGCGCAAGGGTACCTTATGAATGTACCGATTAGTGGGCTTCACCAGTGTATTGGACCTGGACAGTTTAGAGCTGTGTTGTGTATCGACTTGGTATCCCTCTTTTTCCCAAAGATGGTTTGTGCTCTTGTTGTAAGCGAGATATAGACATTTTTTGTGATCATGCAATTCATTGTGCTAGTGAGGTTGGGCTCAAGTATCGTCATGATCTTGTTAGAGATGTTGTTGCTGACATGTGTTATAAATCTGGTGTGCACGCTAGAAAAGAAGTGTCTTTGGGCCTTCTTTCAGATGGAAAAGCCTTGAACCCCGCGGACATCCTTGTTTATGGTTGGGAGAGTGGACGAGATGTGTGTTTTGATGTTACTGGTGTTTCACCTTTCACTACCGCTGCTGGGAATGTTTTCATACCAGGTCAAGCCATTGCCAATGCAGTTTCGCGTAAACATACAAAATATTTAGATAAATGTTCATCTCATGGTTATGGTTTGGGGGTTTTGGCTTTCACTATCTTAGGTGAATTTGGTGAGGATTTTGTTGTGTTTTTAAAGTGTCTTAAGAATTGCCTGGCTAACCTTGATGCTAGTAGTGGTCATGGTATTTTTCTTTTTCATAGATTAAGTTTGGTTATTCAGAAAGGTATTGGTGCCCAGCTTGTTGCTAGGCTACCAACTGCTCCTTTGTAATATTTTCAATAATAATTAAAATAATAATATGTAAAAAAAATAAAAAATAAAAACTTTTGGCCTTCTGTCGATGATGTTGTTGATGACATGTAATGACCTCTTTTCAGTTTGTAATAAAAGCCTACTCAGGCCTCCAAAAACATAATAATAATAATAATGTCTGTTTTGTAACCATCTCATGGATACTTTTGGGGACCATGCCATGCACTGTGCGAATGAGGTCGGCCTAAAATTCAGGCATGATTTAGTTCGTGATGTGGTCATGGACATATGCTACAAGGCTGGTGTAGCTGCTAAGAAAGAGGCCTCTTTGGGATTCTTCGATGATGGTAAGGGCCTCAAACCTGCTGATCTTCTTGTATACAATTGGGAAAATGGTCAAGATACCTGCTTTGATGTGACCGGGGTCTCACCCTTTGCTAGCGATGGACTCCGTAGCTTTACTCCGGGACGTGCCATTTCTGCAGCCATTAGTCACAAACGCACCAAATATTTGGACAAATGCACATCTCATGGGTACGGTTTTGGAGTCTTGGCTTTCTCAACATTAGGATTAGGGGATGACTTTATTGTATTTCTGAATAGATTGAAGAACTGCTTAGTTAACTATGATGCTAATTATAAGATAGGCGGTTCTCTTTTTCAACGGATAGGGATAGTTATCCAAAAAGGTGTTGGGGCGCAACTTGTTGCTAGGCTCCCAACCTTATCAAACAACTCTGTGTAATCTTCCTTGTTTTTCTCAATAAAAGCCTCGATGGCAATCGTTTATAATAATAATAATAAAATAAGGGATTATATGGTGTGGGACCGGCCACGACTACGGCATGGCAGGCCGGCTAGTAGGCCCGGTCCCGTGACACCCTTCCCTATTATTTTTTGTATTTTTTCATAGTCTGAAGGAAAATATGGAGAAACTAAGAGTTTTGCTCAAACAAGGAAGTTTGCTCAAATGAAGGAATTCTCATGAGATTAGGAAAAATAATAAAATAAGATAAAAAGAAAAGAAAAGGCGTGGGACCGTCCATGGCGGCATGATTGGTCATCCGGTGGGCCTGGTCCCCTAGGCGCCTCTTCATTATTTTATTAATATTATTTTTCTTCCCTATTTTGCATAGGTTTCCTCATTTGTCCATATTTTTGAATTATCGTTCGTGCGCTCGGGTGCTCTTTCTAAGTACACTCACACTGTTTTCTCAGGGCTTACTCGATGGTGGCCCAGATGCCCGATCAATGAATATTTATTACTAATTCATGGAATTCAGCTGAGAATCAGCCATGAAACGGAGAAATAAAATAAATTGAGTATCTATTACTAATCCATGGAATTCAGCTGAGAGTCAGCCATGAAATGGAGTAATGAGATAGAATGATTATCTATTACTAATCCATGGAATCCAGGTGAGGATCAACCATGGAACGGAGTAATGAGATAACATAGATTATTTTCTAGCTATTCAGTTGATGAATGTCACACTAAAGTTAATCTATGAATTGCTCTATACTAGCATGCAATATGTCTAGGAGGGAGTTTATTCGAGAATCGAGGTATGAGATGATGGAAGCATCATACTCATTCTGAATATTGGTCGTGTATAGTCAGGGAAAAGTATGACATCCTAAAGACGTTAGCGCTCTATACTAGCATGCAATATGTCTAGGAACCGTCCAATCATTAGAGATTTTATACACATTCTCTTTACATAGTCAGGGCACAGTATGGCATCCCGAAGACGTTAACGCTCTATACTAGCATGCAATATGTCTAGGAGCCGTCCAATCATTTCGATTATATATAGAGGTGCTAATGAAATATGCGAAGTGTCGAAAAGCTCAGCTTAGAGGCTTTACGAGTGTCATATTCATCATAGCTCTGAGAGGATGTTCGCGCAGTCAGAAATCGTGAAATGGTTCACGAATCATAAAATATGAGTTTCACATACATTTCTGAAGCTGTGTCAGAAACATGCAGTATCATGATTTTACGATTTTAGCCTTTTGTCGGAAATCCACCATCAACATTAAGTCCCCTGCTTAGTGAGGGACGGTCATGTTCCGCAGTAAGCACTGGATGGTGATTTTCCAGTAGACGAGATAAGTAGTTGAACTTAGTCGTAAAAGGCATTTCATGAATCCTCGATTTGCTCCAATGATGTAATATACTAGCAAATGCCTGGATAAGGACTCTGGCGATATGATAGAGTGTCATCTCGTGAGTACGGAGAGATGAGGCACTGCTGATTCAGGCGGTCGGACGCCCAATTTTGGTTGGTTTAGCGTTTATGGGCCCAGGCCCAAAAAAGGAAATCCTTGTTTGATTAGGTTTTTGGAAATAAAAGTGTTATAAAAGGGAAGAAACCCTTTAAAAAAAAAATCTCCAACTGACCAACCAGCCTCTCATCTCTCTAATCTCCCTCACGTCAGGATTTTTTTTTTGTTCGTACGCCGGAGCCAGACTGCCGCCGGCCGAATTCCGGCGCCGACAAGGTAAGCCTTTTTTTTTTTTTTTGGTTCGAAGTTCATAAATTGTTCATAAAACAAAATCCCATATGTGTACATGCATGCGTATATTTTTATGAAAATTTGCTTTAAGAAACGAGTAATAACCCTTAGCATGAGAGAAAAATATATATTTTAATAGACATGGCCTAATTGTAGTGAAGAAAATTTTGTCTATGAGATTTTATGAAAACAAAATTTTATTTTGAATATGCAGACTTTCACAAAAATAGGAAAGACCCTCGTTTCATAGACGGATGTTCGTTCGAACGAAAAGAAAATCCCCTTTTTTTTATTCACGTGAGTTATTAACTCGCGCGAATTTTTTTTTAAAAATACGTGAGTTATTCAATTAAATTTTTTGTAAAACCAAATTTTGATTTTGAGCAATTGTTAAAAGTGAACAATTATTTGTGATGAAATAATATTTGTATGGATTTTATGATTTTAATAGTGAATGTTCACACGGTAAAAATTATGTGACTTGCTCACACCGTGAAAATTATGTGAATTGCTCACAATTTTATGACAAATCAAGTTATGATTTTGAATAATGAATTTTGCTCGTCTTTGCAGGTTTAAAGAAACGAGCAAATTCTCGAAATTTTTACGTTATAATCACTACAGCTAGTGAAATTGTAAACAGGTAAGAGTTGGATTGTTACCATTTTTTGTTGTATGTTTGTTATTGGTGTACCCATGACTCCATATTTCTCACCCAGATAATGGCGACTTCCAGTTACGACCATTCTTCTGACTCTTCTGGGGAACATTCCAAAACTACCAAGCAAAAGATGAAAATTTCTGCAGTAGATGCGCGTGCCAAGGCAGGTCAGTCTTTGAGAAATGATGGAAAGATGATACATGGTATGTGTCTTGATCATCTGAGAGACGTCCGTGATAAATTTTCAAAGAGAAAATCCGAAGATGAAAAGCTTGTTGTTAGAGCACTGCTCGGTCGAACTCGCAACCGTTGCTATCTCAAGCTTGTTTGTCAAGTTTAGTTGCCAAAACTATAAGTCTTGATTTCTAGTCTACTTATAGCTAAGTCTCTGACTAGGATAGAAAGTGTAGTTGATCTCTAGAATCCACGGAGTTCATCATACAAAGACGAAGAACTACTCAAAGAACTGGTGGAACTTCATCGACAAAAACGTATGTGGAGACTTGAACTTATCTATCACTCAAAAGTCTATCAACTCTATCTCCTATCTTAAGACAAAAGTCGTATTGCTATATAGACTTTATTCATACACATTTGCTATTTCGATCCGAGTTTATCTCGCTTATCTTTTTATCGAATTATGTGTTGGTAAGCTTTTGCTTTGGCCAAGTTCATCTTTACTCGTGACGAAAGTCATGTTAATTGTTTCAATCTCTTTAAAATCGTTTTGATGAAAAATAGTGTGTGAATAACTGCTATATATAAAATCTTCTAAGAATGTTTCAATGATTGAAATGAGAGTTTAGAATATATAACCTTGAATGGATATAAATAGTGTATGTGAACTCATACTTGTGCAAGTCCAAAATCCTTGAACCAAAGTATGCGTACTTTGCTGTTTAGGATAACCAAAGCTAAGTCCACGTACCTATACGCGTACTATCGGAAGTTCACATCCCGTGAATTTCTGCTGGAGTTTGTGAACTGAAAACAAGCTCAGTCCGAGTACTTAAGTGTGCATACCCATATGCGTACTTAAGTGGGTTATTTTCTAAAAACGGTTTATTCGTGAACTAAGACATTTATAAATTAAGGAATGCATATTTGCGAACCGTGGCTATAATGTTCATGAATCGATTCGAGTGAATCAAAATCGTTTTTGCTTCGATTGTGTCTTGTATACTTCTATGAAATCTAAGCAATTGAACAACTCTCTAACTAGTTCATTTGAGTCACTTGAACTAGTTATGGTGAAGATGAATAAGGTTGATATGAAAGTGCTCATATGGCTAACCATTGGTTAACTACTGTTGAACCAACTAGGTGTACACGTTTAGGTACGGTTACACAAACCTAAGTGAATGTGCATTTCATTTGTGTATGACAAGCTAAGTTCGATCTAACGGTTGAAAGATATTAGCTTGAATCTAATCAGGTTTTCATCTAACGGTGAATATTGAATGCTTTGTTACCAAGGTAACTTAGATTGCAAACCCTGATTTGGAGACTATATAAAGGATAACTCTAGTAACTGGGAAACCTAATCCCCACACCTCCTATGTGATACTAGTTGTATAAGCTAGATTCTATTCTCCTTTAACCTTAGGTTTCTATCGAGACCCTGTAGGTTCACGACTTGAAGACTTCATTGGGATTCTGAAGCCGGACCCAACTATTTTTTGTGTAGTTGCGTGATCTGATCTTGCTGTTTCTATCGTATTTGAGTACAATCGTAAGATTGGCTTGAGATTAATTTCTCCGATAGGCAAGATAGAAAAGAAGTAAGAAACATCTTCATCTCATCGTTTGTGATTCCGCAATATCTTGTTTCGCTAGTCAATTAAGATTATTGTGAGGTGATTGATAATTCTAGGCTGTTCTTCAGGAATATAAGTCCGGGTTATCGATTGGTTACTGTTTACCTTGATTTATCAAAAGACAGGAAAAAAAACTCATAGGTATTTCTGTGGGAGAAAGATTTATCTATTCTTATAGACTTTTATGTGTGAGACAGATTTGTTTATTAAAGTCTTCGACTTTGGGTCGTAGCAACTCTTAGTTGTGGATGAGATCAGCTAAGGGAATCAAGTGCGTAGTATCCTGCTGGGATCAGAGACGTAAGGAGCGAAACACCTTGGATCAGTTTGAGATTAATTGGGGTTCAACTATAGTCCAAACTGAAGTTAGTTTGTAGTAGGCTAGTGTCTGTAGCGGCTTAATATAGTGTGTGTTCAATCTGGACTAGGTCCCGGGTTTTTTATGTATTTGCGGTTTCCTCGTTAAAAAAACTTATAGTGTCTGTGTTATTTCTTTTTCGCATTATATTTTGTTATATAATTGAAATATCACAGGTTGTGCATTGTATCGATCAATTGGTAAATCCAACCTTTGGTTATTGATTGAAATTGATTGATCCTTGAACATTGGTCTTTGGTACCGTTCAAGGTATTTCTCTTGTATTCAATCAGGCTCGCAGATTTCTATTTGTTTGAGTAAGGATTGAATCAAAAAGTTGAGATATAACTCTTTGATATACTTTTATTAAGATTGAGTCTGACTGTCTAGTTGATTCTCTTAAAAGTATATTGGAGTTAGTCCATATAGATTGCTAAACGAAATATTGGGTGAGGTTTTTGTACCCCCATTTTTTCAATTGGTATCAGAGCAGGCAAACACGTTTAAAGACCTCATAAGTCTGTGTTTGTAGCGATCTGACTCTATGGACTGAAATTCTATCTCCATAAACGTACCAACAGTCTTCGATGGCTCAAACTACTTGTGGTGGAAAATCGCTATGTGTGCTTTTCTAAAGGCTCGTGATTTTCAAACATGGGTACGTGTTGTTAATGGTTATGATCCTCCGGTTAATACAGAAGGCGATGTATCTATACCCAAGGATATTAGTAGATATAGTCCAGAAGAAATCCTTGCTGCAAATCAAAATTCTGACGGCTTAAATGCTATCATACATGCCATTACCCCAGATATTCAGCATCATGTGACTATGTGCACAAAGTCTAAAGAAGCCTGGGATATCTTAGAAACCGTATTTGAAGGGAATACCTGTGAAAAAGAAGCTAGGCTTAACACCCTAAATTCTGATTGGGAAAACCTTCGTATGGCAGATGAAGATTCATTTGATGAGTTTAATCACAAAGTGTCTGAAATTGTTAATGCATCTTTTGCATTGGGTAAGACTATTCCTAAAAAGGACATTGTGATGAAGATTCTCAGATCTCTGCCGTCCAGATACGATTCTAAGAAGCATGCCATTGTTGAAGGAAATAATATCGTGACACTTTCCAGAAATACTCTAGTTGGGAAGTTAAAGATCTTTGATCATGAGCATATATCCAAATCCAGAAAGAATGTTGCTTTCAAAGCACAAAGGAACACTAAATTACTTGATAAAAGTAAAAGTGTTTGCATCTCTGAAGATGATCTTTCTGAGGCTGATTCATCAGATGAAGATCTTGACAAGTCAGTCTCGTTGATCACAAGACAGTTTAGGGATCTTCTTTTGAAGAGAAGTAAACGGTTCTCTAGAGATAAATCCAGGTCATCAGATAAACCCCATAATCGTGTTCCTCCTAAAAATAGGGATAATGATGAAACTGATGACGAGGATATGCCTAAGTGCTTTAAGTGTAAAGGTTTTGGTCATTTTGCAAATGAGTGTCCAAATCGAAAGAAATACACTGGGAACAAAGGTCTAGCCGCAACTCTTGATGAAATGTCTGACAACTATGATTCAAATGAAGACGAAAAATCAAGTATTGCGCTTCTTTGTGAAAATATTAATTTTGATAACTGTAGCAATACATACATTAATCTCGATAGACTTTCAGAAGAGAAGTCAACCAATCTGGAAGAAAAAATTGAACTTTCTGTTGGAAACTCTCTGTCAAATTTTTAAGGCTCCACTATGTGTCTAGCAGCTTGCACATCTCGGACATCTGAATCATACTCCAGGTTGACGTGCTCCTATTGTTCACTCAAGGGTCATGAACTGTCAAAGTGTTTCAAGTACAAACACAAATTGAGGTATGTCAACAAACTTCAACGAAGAGCGAATCGATTAGCAAACAAGCTCAAACTTGTTCAAAAGACCGCTGAGGTATGTAAGATTTTATCTTCGTCGAAGAAGTTAGTTTCCAAGGATAATACAAGACCTTTTGAAAGAAGTTTATGGTCTAAACGCTATGAGAAACGGGGTTCTATGAATTCCGATCAAAAAGGATATGGTGGACAGATTATTGTTCACCCTAGCACAACTTAAATTGTGTTGGTTAGTGCATCTTGTCTCATGTGCCTGATCAAAAGAGACAAGATTTTGCACATCCAAGGCTTTATAAAGAGAGAAATGGTTTTAAAATTGTTTGTTTTTCTTTTTAGCTCTGCCTATTTTGCAAGATTGGAATTCTTCCATATCAAATTGATACTGGAAAGGACTTCCCTGGTCAATCAATAAAAGAGGGTTATTCTCGACAATTCTACCTTTCTTAGGGTTGAGAGTTGTGCGTGCGCGAACCTGTGTTTAAAGGATTCGTAACCCTACATTCTTTTTTCCTTCTCTGAAACTCTTTTTAACTTAAGACTGCTTGTTGAGTTTAAGTTGTGATTTCCTCTCACAAACCCATACGCATATGGATACTCCAAGCATCATGTCTTCTGATGGAAAAGATGTTAATATGATTGTTAAGCCATCAATCATGAAGGAAAAAGAAAAATCTCCATTACCTCCAACTTTGAAAAGAAAAAGAAGGAATGTGAGGAAGCCAAGAGTCGTTCCTTCTAATTCTCAGAAGGTTTCTGATGTTCTTGAAGAGTTGAAGGAAACAAGAAAGGAGATTTAACAAATAAAGGCTGTTGTTATGAGAACTCTTGAAATTCAGAAGGCCCTGTTTCGACATCATCAGCCTAGAAGGTTTGTTGGAATTGACTCATTTCTTCACGAACCATTTGTTCCCATGGCTGTTGACGACAAGGAGTTCGGGGACGATAAAGAAATTTTCAGAGGTCTCAATGTCTAGGAAACTTCTTATGAGAATTTATTCTTATGTTTTTAAGAAGGATAACTAGGGTTTGGAATAGCAATTTTTGTGATTACACATAGTTATGTCCAACGATTTTCATTTTGCAATGTTTTTAGATTTATTTATTTAAATTCTAAAATTGATTTGGAAGAGGATTTTGCAATATTAATCTTTATGGTTTTATATATTGCAATTTGTTATGAGATATGTGTGTTTTCGTCCGTGAACTGTGATTGTACCATACGTGGTCAAAAGTTAAGTCCTTCATATGTCGATATGCAAGTATTGATAAAATATTGAATGAACTTTTGACAAACAAAAGATAAGCCTATTATGTCATTATGAAAACATTGATGGAAGATAGGATGAGCTTTTGTTTACAAAGATTAAGTCTATTATATGTCATTGTGAAAATGGTGATAAAGAATAGAATGAATCTTTGTCTATTCCGCAGTATTGATCTTCCCTGATCCATATTCTTATGTTAAATACTGTGCGGCTCTGTAAGTTCTCTTATGTGAGCATTTCCGATTAAATTAATCATGGGCTCTCTTGTGGTTAATTTAATTGAGATTTTTTGGATACAAATTCATAATCTTATGTGATTTGTTTATGTCCAAAGAAATCCTTCATTTCTTGTGAAAGTAAGGTCGATCTTGTTGTTCTTTCGGGAATGACATTTTATGGGGAAGAGTTCTTAATTGAACTTGTGTTTAATTGCCAAATCTTTGTGGGGAGTACGGCTGTGGAATATTTTAGGTGTTATATTGTATCTTTATAAACTCCTTGATGAATGTATTAGTTTCGGCTATATGATTGCATCTAAAAAGTTGGTATGTACTTTCTTTTGGTCATGAAATGTCTCTATGGAAATTTCATTAGGATCCCACTAGTTTTCGTACCTTTGCCAATTTTATTGACAAAAAGGGGGAGAATTAATGTGTAGTTCACACTACAAATACATATGGTTTTCGGATCATTATGTAAGGGGGAGTGGTTTCCATGTGAGATGGAGTATTGACTAAGGGGGAGTGATACATATCACCATAGTATTGTTGTCGAAGTTGTGATACAATTGAACTTTGATACTGTGTAATAATACTATGACACTGTGTAATAATGATTGAGAGCTTTTTTTTTCTCATTGTTATGGCTACGGATATTCAACAACGGTGATGCTGATTTGAATATCTTTGGAATCATTGGAGTACTGGGAAGTGACGAATATTTCGAGTAATGTTGAAGAACCAAGGAGATCATGCATGTGGATGAGAAGCTGCAAAGTTTATTTATTTTGTATTCCATATGTATTGATAGTTTTGTCACTAAATTGACAAAGGGGGAGATTGTTAGAGCACTGCTCGGTCGAACTCGCAAGCGTTGCTATCTCAAGCTTGTTTTTCAAGTTTAGTTGCCAAAACTATAAGTCTTGATTTCTAGTCTACTTATAGCTAAGTCTCGGACTAGGATAGAAACTGTAGTTGAGCTCTAGACTCCACGGCGTTCATCATACAAAGACGAAGAACTACTCAAGGAACTGGAGGAACTTCATCAACAAAAAGGTATGTGGATACTTGAACTTATCTATCACTCAAAAGTCTATCTACTCTATCTCCTATCTTGAGACAAAAGTCGTATTGCTATATAGACTTCGATCATACACATTTGCTATTTCGATCCGAGTTTATCTCGCTTATCTTTTTATCGAAATATGTGTTGGTAAACTTTCGCTTTGGCCAAGTTCATCTTTACTCGTGACGAAAGTCATGTTAATTGTTTCAATCTCTTGAAAATCGCTTTTATGAAGAAAAAAAATAGTGTGTGAATAACCGCTATATATAACATCTTCTAAGAATGTTTCAATGATTGAAATGAGAGTTTAGAATATATAACCTTGAATGGATATAAACAGTGTATGTGAACTCAAACTTGTGTAAGTCCAAAATCCTTGAACCAAAGTATGCGTACTTTACTGTTTAGGATAACCGGAGCTAAGTCCGCGTACCTGTACGCGTACTGTCGGAAGTTCACATCCCGTGAATTTATGTTGGAGTTTGTGAACTGAAAACAAGCTCAGTCCGGGTACCTAAGTATGCGTACTTAAGTGGGTTATTTTCTAAAACGGTTTATTCGGGAACTAAGACATTTATAAATTAAGGAATGCATATTTGCAAACCGTGGCTATAATGTTCATGAATCGATTCGAGTGAATCAAAATCGTTTTTGCTTCGATTGTGTCTTGTATACTTCTATGAGATCTAAGAAATTGAACAACTCTCTAATTAGTTCATTTGAGTCACTTGAACTAGTTATGGTGAAGATGAATAAGGTTGATATGAAAGTGCTCATATGGCTAACCATTGGTTAACTACTGTTGAACCAACTAGGTGTACACGTTTAGGTACGGTTACACAAACCTAAGTGAACGTGCATTTCATTTGTGTATGACAAGCTAAGTTCGATCTAACGGTTGAAAGATATTAGCTTGAATCTAATCAGGTTTTCATCTAACGGTGAATATTGAATGCTTTGTTACCAAGGTAACTTAGATTGCAAACCCTGATTTGGAGACTATATAAAGGAGAACTCTAGCAACTGGGAAACCTAATCCCCACACCTCCTGTGTGATACTAGTTGTATAAGCTAGAGTCGATTCTCCTTTAACCTTAGGTTTCTATCGAGACCCTGTAGGTTAACGACTTGAAGACTTCATTTGGATTGTGAAGCCAGACCCAATTATTTTCTCTGTAGTTGCGTGATCTGATCTTGTTGTATCTATCGTATTTGAGTACAATCGTAAGATTGGCTTGAGATTAATTTCTCCGATAGGCAAGATAGAAAAGAAGTCACAAACATCTTCGTCTCATCGTTTGTGATTCCGCAATATCTTGTTTCGCTAGTCAATTAAGATTATTGTGAGTTGATTGATAATTCTAGGATGTTCTTCGGGAATATAAGTTCGGGTTATCGATTGGTTCCTGTTTACCTTGATTTATCAAAAGACGGAACAAAACTCGTAGGTATTTCTGTGGGAGAAAGATTTATTTATTCTTGTAGACTTTTATGTGTGAGACAGATTTGTTTATTAAAGTCTTAGACTTTGGGTCGTAGCAACTCTTAGTTGTGGGTGAGATCATCTAAGGGAATCAAGTAGTATCCTGCTGGGATCAGAGACGTAAGGAGCGCAACTGTACCTTGGATCAGTGTGAGATTGATTGGGGTTCAACTACAGTCCAGACTTAAGTTAGTTTGTAGTATGCTAGTGTCTGTAGCGGCTTAATACAGTTCGTGTTCAATCTGGACTTGGTCCCGGGGTTTTTATGCATTTGCGGTTTCCTCGCTCAAAAAACTTATGGTGTCTGTGTTATTTCTTTTCCGCATTATATTTGGTTATATAATTGAAATATCACAGGTTGTGCGTTGTATCGATCAATTGGTAAATCCAACCATTGGTTGTTGATTGAAATTGATTGATCCTTGCACATTGGTCTTTGGTACCGTTAAAGGTATTTCTCTTGTATTTAATCAGGCTCGCAGATTTCTATTTGTTTGAGTAAGGATTGAATCGAGAAGTTGAGATATAACTCTTTGATATACTTTTATTAAGATTGAGTCTGACTGTCTAGTTGATTCTCTTAAAAGTATATTGGAGTTAGTCCATACAGATTGCTAAGCGAAATATTGGGTGAGGTTGTTGTACCCCCACTTTTTCACTTGCAGCTTATCGGCAAAAACGGCGTCGACTTCAGCACATAAGGTTAGCAGTTGAGGATAAAGTTCGACCTCGTGTTGAAGGCGTAGCAGGAGGTTGAATCTGCCTGGAAACCTGTTGAGCACAAGATTAAACTGTATGCTCCCGGTATGAAAGCTGAGCGTTTTTCCAAGGCTGACTTCCGAGTCGAACACGAAAAAGATGAATATTTAGACGCAAAGTATGATGATCCTGAAGGCCAATTGGAAGAAGTTTCCAGTAAAGATTCTGACGATGATCCTAAGAAAGGGATTGAAGAAGATTCCATGGATGATGATCGCGAAGACGATGATGAATCTGATGATTAGTCTTTCTTGCGATCTTCCTCAGTAGTTGATCATTTTATTTCTCGTTGTAGATGTTATTTTAATCGTTTGAGCAACTTGACTGTATATATATTGCATCAGGAATTATTTTTTGAATGACAATCCTTAGTTATATCTTCTGCTTAATTTTCTTATGCCTTCAATTGAATGAGGTGGATCAATGCCCATGCGTGTAAAAGTTGATCATGATTCTCTGAAGTGTAATTGCACGAGCGGGCTAAGAAAACATATGATATGCACGTATGATCAATTCCTAGTCAAGGTACTGATTGTTGACCGCATCTGGTCATGGTCATGGACTGTCAGTCCCCAATATCATTACTTTTCTTATGTGTCACCTACGTAATCTCATTTGAGATTTAGGGCTTCAGTAGACATCGCAACTAATTTGACCATTTGTGGAGGATAAGTATCCATCGTATCTCGTGTATTGACCTTCAAGACTAAGGGTTTTCCATTTACACGAATACATGTTCTTCCATTATTGAGTTTAACCGCATAGAAGGAATTTCGATCATATACCTCATAACAACATGTCTGACAGCAGTTCATCTTCCCAAAGTTTATTTCCGTCGAAACGAGGAAGCGAAACTCCTAATCTGGTATGAAATATTCTCTATTTTTCTTTCTTTTGTGCGCTCAATAGCTGATTATGAATATTTGTTGCAGATGAATCATGATGACCTACTTTGATCTGCTCCTTATAACTTAAGACCTAAACGGATTGTCAAAGCACCTGCTCGTTTCAAATCCGCTCATACGAACGCCGGAACATCAGTAAGTTTGTTTCCAATCAGAGATTTATTTGAGTGATTTTCCAAACCCTTAACCTAGATGTCGTTGCAGGTTGATGTTCACATTGTTGGCATTGAGAAGAGAAAAGGTAGGAAGTCTGCGATTGTAGTTGATGATGATGATCATACTGGAAATGATTCGGCCTCTGTAGATGCTGATCTCGGAGCTCATATTGGTGAGTACGCAACAGCTGGACTCTTATTTGATGTCCCCATGGAAAATTCTTTCTCTGACAATCAACTCGTTGGTGGCTTCATCGTGCCCAAGTGTTATGCATCTCTCTACACTAGGATCTGGAGGAAGTACAGACACTTTTTTACTACTGAAGTGTGGAAGAACTTTCTGCCAACTCTTCTGACCACTGTTGCTGGACTGTTTCCGATCATTGATGAGATGAACAAGAAGAATTTACGTGATGTCGAGAATAAAGAGCTTCATCGATGGGATGACATGATCTCGAATTGTGAGACTTTGAGATTCAATGTAGGTTGGCTCCGTCGTCGGCTTGAGGTCATCAAGATTGATAGAGCGGTTGTTGCTGCTAATATGATTTCTGCTTCAACTGCTATCATGGAAGAAGAGAAAGCGCCCGCACTAGAGTCGATAAAGGTTAAGAGAGTTATCCAGGACTTGAGAGTGAAGACTGAAAACTTTCAAAAGAGGCTTGAGATGACCTTTAGTAAGAATTATTTGTTGTTAGACGGTTTATTCTAGGTGAGTGTTTGAGGTAGCTGCATGTGCAGTTTTAGGTTTGGTTTTTGATAAGTATAATGATTGATTGATGAAGGAACTTTCTCTGTTAGATTAATGAAATCTATTTTGAATTTTGAACGAATGAGCATATTACATACTATTTGAAGGAATATAAATTACATTTTAAAATTAAAGTAATTGTTCACTGATCATTCAAGCATAATATGCTTTGAGCCACTTGTCGTTGAATATATTCCCTTCCACTCCTCCATTAACAGCCAAGATTTTGTAATATCCACTGGATACTGCTTTGATGATTACGTACGGCCCTTCCCATTTTGGAGAGACTTGGGAGCAGACATGTCTTGTTGAATATGTTTTGCTGTTTTTAGCACCAAATCTCCTACTTGGAATGTTCGAGGTCTTACCATTTTGTTGTATGCTCTGGAGATCCTTTGTTTGTAAGCCTCCACATATTTTTCCACTTTCTCTCTCCTTGACTCGAGCATGTCCAGTTCAGCAATTCTCGAATTTGACACTTCAGCTTCGTCCCATTATACTCCACTGGTTGTTGCAATCCTTGCTAAAGGAATCTTGATCTCAGCTGGGAGAATGGCATCAGCACCGTAGACGAGGGAGTATGGTGAGGTCCCGATTGAGCTTCTAGATGCGGTTCGATATCAATGAAATATCAGGTCCAATTCAAGTAAGATCTACCATAGCAGCATCCAAGTTGCTTGGAGTTATATTAACATATGCAGCCATGTTAAAACGTCTAGTAATAACAGTTTTTTGAACTTTTCATATAACAGGCGTTGTGAAGGCTAAGAGTGGTTTTGTATTTTCATACTATGAAATTAAAAATGGGAAAAATATCGTCTGGTCAATTTTTAGGTGGTCCCATGTCCGTTTAGTCCTTTCAGAAATCACCTTTTCCATTTGGTCCATAATTATTTAAAAATATTAAATGGACCAAAGTACCCTTCCGTGTTAATTTCTACTTATTTTTTGTAGCAGTTCATTCGTCAAAATGAACTCCTGTTAATTTCTACTTAATTTTTCAGAAAACATATAAACCAGAGTTCATTCCATAAATGAACTCCTGATAAAAACCTATATAAACCAGAGTTCATTCCAGAAATGAACTCCTGATAAAAACCCATAAAAACCAGAGTTCATTCCGGAAATGAACTCCTGATAAAAACCCATAAAAATCAGAGTTCATTCCAAAAATGAACTGCAGTAGCATCATCTTCGTCGTCTTCAACAGCAGCAGCAAACATCATCATCTTCAACAGCAATAGATCTTCATCTTTAACACGAGCAGCAAACATCAAAATCAAGATCTTCAACACGAGCAACAAACATAAATCATCATCAACATGAAAAACATCAACAATCGAGATCTTCAACACGAGCAGCAAACAAAAGATCATCATCTTCGTCTTCAACACCATAGAAAACATCAAAAACAGTAGAAAAAAATTCAAAAGAAGCATCTTCATCGTCGTCGTTTTCATAATCTTTATATGATTCATCGTCTCTATCATGTCTGCAAATCGTCTTCATCATCTCTACAAATCAAAAACCCTAGAAAAAAAGCCCAAATCTTCATCGTTTCTTGCAGTTGCAAAAAAAGAAAAAAAAATGGAGAGGAAAGAAACTAGATCTGAAAATAGAGAGGAGAGAGAAGTAAATCTGAGAATGAGATATTTTCTATTGATTTTTTGTATATATGTGGTCCCAAAAGGGTATTTCTGCCACTACATGATGACAATTACATCATCCATGACATCACCCTAGGACCAAACTATAATTTGTATTTTCAAAAAGGACCAAACAGACAGTTGACTCAGTCAACTGGACCAAACTCATCCTAATATATTATTCCTATGACCTATTGGTATTTCCTACATTGAAAATGTACAGAACAAGCCTTTAGTTCATCAAGATTCCATATGCATGAATGCTTGGTAAAGCTGGGTCATGTATGCGAAATGGCATGCACTCGGTAACTAGGATAAACATGTTACTAAATCATTAACTCCTATTATGCTCAGCAATTTAAGAGGCTTGAAATTGTAATGATAAGCCGCACATGGAACGTTTCATCATGAAGCCCAATGGATTTTAGCCAGATGTTTTCTTTCTTTTCAGCCAGATGCTTTCTTTGGAGTGGTTTCGAGTTCCATCTATTTGAAGAACACGGACTCGACATCTTTCACGAACAGAACATCAAGTTTTTGTGATACCGCGTGTTGGTGTTGGGAGAACACGATTATTTTATTCTTTCCCCTTAGTCGGCGCCAATGTTTGTACCCAAAATTACTTTTAGGCATAAACCCGATTGATTTGATGATGATAATATAAAATTAGGGTTAAGTTACTAATGAAGAAAAATAAAGAAGACAGATTTAACATGGTTCGGCGAATTGTGCCTACATCCACGGATGAATCCTCTTGGGAGAGGTATTTTATTAATAAGAATTATAATAGTTTTCTCTGTGTATAAAAACCTAGAATCTCCTTCCTTAGGGTTTAGACCCCTGTATTTATATAGTCGTATAGACTTGTCCATCAAGTAATCTGGAATATTCTGGAACTTTCTTATAGGGTTTCAAGAATAGGCCGGTGGAAACGGGTCACTGGACATGGATCAGCAATCTGGACTGATATATACTAGCTGCTAGGCTTGGGCCGACAAATATTTTTCGCTAATAGTGATGTAGTTAGCCCGTATTGGTACCCAAATATTATGGTACAAACACCTATATTGTACGTATATTATTTAATATTATAATCACTTTTTTTGTTATAAATGGCAGTTTATTATATAGATGTCCACTTTAGTGAAACCTTATTACTTGGGAACCAAGTATGTAAACTCTATAAATAGAGTTTTAAACCTTTGTATTTCATATATATGAATAAGAATCTCTCTTTTCTTCCCCTCTACTTTATGTCTCCTTTTGTCTTTTCTCTATTGCACAACACGTTATCATCAACTTAGCTCTCTCTGCTGAGCGGTTTTTATTTTTATTTTTATTTTCCTTTTTGCGCTTTACGGTACAAGAAGGTTTGAGAAGTATACAACCGATTATATTTTTCTTGTGGTTAGTAGGTTCGATATTTTTTATTTCCACTTTGGTTTCATAAAGACATTTTCTTTTTATTATTTCTATGTCAATCGGTATAATATATACCTATGCTTTCACGAGTTCAGACAGTATTTCTATCGTACCCAGAAGTAATACTGTACTAATGATGGGTTTCACCGCTACTCCCTTATTGGTCAAGGATTGATGAAAGTTATTTTATTTTTTTGTGAAAGATAGCTCACTTGTCTGAAGAAATCATATTTTGAACAGTCTCCTACTGTTTGATTTGGTTTGTTACTTCAAAAAAAAAATTCTAAAGATGGTTCTTATGTGGTTACTTTCTTTTGTTGTCTATTTTGCATGTCAGTGGATGATTGAATCAGTTCCATGATTTAATATCATTCTAAAAAAAAAAAACTTTCACAAAGTCACGAAGTTGCCAGACCTCCTATGTTTTACTTTTTCTTCTTTTCGCGGATTTTGTGAAGTTTTTATTTGATTCAGTCAAAATCAGCCAAGTTAAAACGCGAGCGTCGGATACCCTGACATTAGAAGCAATATTTTTGGGGATCCATAATCTATTTTAGATACACTTTGTTCAAAGAGGCACGCCAGCTGTTGGCCTTATCAAGATTCACATCAGGAATCCCTTATCAAATCGCAAGATTATTTCAAAGTTGGTCCATGGTACGTAAGCTATAATAATTTTTTCTAGGAAATTTGATTTTCTTCTTCTTTTCTTTTCTATTTCTTTATAAGAAAAACAAATCTATCAAAAAATGGTTTACGGTTTCTATTCTTCTAGTGAAACTGTAATCACCAAAAATCCATGAAAAAATGGTTTAGAGTTTCTATTCCTTTAATGAAACTCTAATCACAATTTATTTATTTTTTGTGTCATCGCGATTTAATTACCTTTACGGTATCTAATCACATGCATGGTTGAAAAACCTACGGCCAATTGAACTTGGCATCCTTTTATTTATTTATTTATTTTTTATTTTTATTTTTTTTTCCCTATACAAGGATCATGTGATTTACGTATGGTTTCTATTTTCTTTTAACAAGAAACCATCTGTCAACCTCAAAGTAGGTTTCCCTTGCGATGACTAAAACAACAATATTTTTATTTTGTCATAAGAGTTCGATAAATCGTAGAAACCAGTTTCTGTTAATTTTCTCCCTCGTTTCTATAAGATGAGAGAAAATAGATTGGCATATTTTTTTAAAATTTGGTCAATAATATTGTGATTTTTCGTCCACTCTGGAAGATTGGTGATTATCGTTTCAAACAAATTTTTACCATCCAATATATATGGTTTTATCTATTAATAAACCATTTGGTTTCTATTCCTTCAAAGAAACTATTTATCAACCACAACATGGTGTTTTTCCTGCAAAAATAACGATTTACAGTTTTTTTATCTTCTTAAAAAGGAACTTTCTCTCAATCAATCCTAAAAGGGTTGAATATCGTTATTCGTAATTTTTGTAAATAACAGTGAATGAAAACTTGCTGCATTCTTGAGGGATATCGAGCAATTTTAATTTTTTCCTGTTAATAATCTCCGAAATGTTTTGGACCGTTTGGAATACAGTAGGACACTCAAGATCAATGGGTGCGCACCCGGCTTGTTAACCAATAACATTAGTCCTTGTAGTGACTATATTAATCTTGATTTAATTTTCTTTTGGTAAAGAAAGTGTCCATACTTTCATTTTAAATGATTATCTCACCGTTCACAAATTTATTGGAGATTTTATTTGCATATTTTGGCTGTAACCAATGAAATCCATGATTGATGGTAAATAAATACGTCTATTAAGACTATATTTTTATGTCGAAAGACATATTTCATAATAAGTATATGTCTCGAATTAATCGGATAATACTTAACGAAACTTGTTTTCGTATTTGAGATGAAAATATTTCCGTCATAATCAGGGGGAGACTATACACTACCGGACGTTGGTGTTCATTAACTTAAAAGTTATATTAATTCCTCTCCCATCACGATCAAATCGATGAAGGTTGTCATTATATGATTGGCGTGAAATTTCTCATTTTGCTTTCATTTAAGCTTTTGCCTCTTAAGAGGAATCCAGTCACATGTATCTCATAAGTAGCATTCTATAAGAGGCTACAGGTAGTGCTCAAATTGAGTGTACAAATTTCACATTCTCAAATATAATATCTTCTCACTTGAAGATGAGGAGATTATAATACCCACGGGCACTGGTACCAGTCATTGATTATTTTTCTTCAAGATATGCATAATTTTGAGAATTGTGTGGGCTCGTATTAAGCTAATTATTGTCGAATACTCATTTATAGTAGCTACTGAAATAAATGATGGTGGTTGTGAAACCCTTTGCAAAGGAATATCGACATATGTGATTGGTTGGCATACAATCCAATTTAGGTTGGATTAATTTCTTGATTGATGCAATTTTGGATCCAAACTTAACACCTTAAACATGCCAAGCCTATCAATTACAGGTTGGTGTAGTTATATTGCGTCGTTATCCGAGAAATTTGTTAGTTGTAAAAACGATTTGAGGGTTCTTTTCCTCAAACCCTAGGATTGATTCAACAATATTTTGTTCCCAATATATAATGCATTTAGCGTGGTAGTCGATTAAGGAATGATCTTGCATTCACAAAAGAAATGTGGTTGGGAAACATATTCAAATTTGTAATCCTTGTAGGATTCAGATTATATTTAGGCAGCCACTTGACTCGATTATGTCAAGTTTAACAATCCTTTATGTGTTTTTAGAGATTTGGTACGAACCAAAAATCCGGATTAATTATAGGTCTCTCGATGAGTCCTTAAAAACACAAGAATCCACGCTTTAGCAACATAAATTCTATTTTTCTTTTCTTTCTTAAATCTGCAGTTAGAATTATGCTAGCATAAACTCGTCTTTGAGATAGACTAGAGTTATTATTTTGATGCTTATTTTTTGTAAAAACTCATATAGTTGGGTTAGCATCCATAAATCGTCAAAAGTTGTACTCTTTTTCCTTCGTTCCAGGTTTTGTCCCATGTGGTTTTCCTGACAAGGTTTTAACGAGGCAAGATCTTATTGACGTTTAATTTTCTTTCAAAATGTTGATATTTGTGCTCTTTTTCCTTCGTCCATATTTTTTCCCATTGGGTTTTACTGGCAAGGTTTTAGTGAGGCAATTTAGTTCAACATGATGGTCATCCAAGGGGGAGTTGTATCAATTTTGGTTGTTTAGTGGATGCCCACAGTTGATTTAACCAAATCAACTTAATCATCTCCTAAGAATTTGGATTTGTTTCTCACAAATACGATTTTTTGTTCACGTATGATAAGGTATTCATATCTTGGCACTTTGTTGAAGAAACTACATCAACTATTTATGCAAATCATCTCCAAGAAATTAGCAATCCAACACACAAGTACTTAATGTATTGAAAGAAACATGAAGACTCCAGAACACTACTATTAGAAGACTAACACAAAAGAAGACTTCATCAACTGGCATATTTCTCAAAAAAGCATTGCTATCTCCAGCATTCAAGAAATTCGTTTATCGAAATTGGGAAATGTCGACTCGAAGATTTGCAAGATAAGGTTTAAGTGAAGTACTTATCAGGGGGAGCATCATAGTAAAAGGTATTTTACTGGACTATCACGTTGTACTCTTTTTCCTTAGTCAAGGTTTTGTCCCACTGGGTTTTTCCTTGTCAAGGTTTTAATGAGGCAACATATGCATGTCCAACTATGTTCTAAGTTTTCATAATTGTACTCTTTTTCCTTCGATCAGGTTTTATCCCTTGGATTTTCCTGACAAGGTTTTAACGAGGCAATTATCTTAGATACAGTGGTCATCTAGGGGGAGTGTTATAAACGACAGTTTATTATATAGATGGCCACTATAGTGGAACCCTATTACTTGGGAACCAAGTATGTAAACTCTATAAATAGAGTCTTAAACCTTTGTATTTCATATATATGAATAAGAATCTCTCTCTCTTATTCTCCTCTACTTTGTGTCTCCTTTTCTCTTTTCTCTATTGCACAACATTGTTTAATTTATCTCTAGTCACTCATGCGAGACTTTGAAAGAACACTACCACCGTAGAAGTTCTATTATCATGTGGTATATGCACACCAATAGATTTTATTTTTTCTTTGCATTATTTTCGAAGTTCTATCTGTTATTATCGCAAAAGATCACACAATCGATGCATGTTCGGCTGTCTACCTAGTATGGGTTGCCATTGAAGGCACAAAGCCACATTGATATTCCCGGTCTTTTGATGACGACAATATAGATTTCTATATCTAACAAGAAATCTTAGACGTGGTAAGTTCTCTCCAATCTTAGAAAAGCATTGGGGCATACTAAAAATACACGTGATCGGTATGGATGATCAACTTTTTCAAATAAGATTTTCATTCTATAATTTTTCTATAAAGAAAATAAAATCCATCGAAAGATGGTTTACGGTAATCACTAAAAATTGGTGTTACCGCAATCTAATTACTTTTACGGTAACCAATCATGTGCATGGTTGAAAAACCTCCGGACAGTTAATATTGGTATCTTTGTCCATTTGACAATGATCATGTGATTCGTATTTGGTTTCTATCCTTTACAGAAACCCTTCTTTTACCACACAATGGATTTTCCATAGCAAATGACATTTTTTTTCCAGTCGTCGGTACGATTTTGGTATATCGTTTTACTAATCGGTATTAGTTTTCTCCATAAATCTCTATATTGGGAAGTAAAATTGGCATTCTAAGTATTTTTTAGCCAATTTTGGTTTTTGATTTCTATTCCTCTAGAGAAATCTTCATCAACCAAAAAGTATTTTATTTTTTCTACATAGGAAAACGACTACGATTTCTTTATTTTCTCCAAAAGAAACATATAAACCAATTGGAATTGGTATTCTATCAGTACTATGAAGATTGGATATTGTTATTATGGTATTGATAGTTACAAATACCAATAAAACGAGGAATTGCTGCATTCTCGTTGGATATTTTTTCAATTTTAATTTTCCTCATGGTAATTATCTTCAAATTTGGGATTGTTCCAATTGGAATTAGAATATAATTGGACACTCAAGATCAATGGGTGCGCACCTGGCTTGTTAGCCAATATCATTAGTCCTTGTAGTGGCTATATTGATCCTGATTTAATTTTATTTTGATAAAGAAAGTGTCTATATTTTTATTCTAAGTTAAATGATTTTTTTTTTCGGTCTTATATGACGCAATGTGTTTGTAAATGTCTTTGGATTTAACCAATTTAAATTTTGGTTTTACAAAAGTAATCCATGGTTGATGAAAAATATTTATAATGACTCTTGAAAAGTCAGTGTCAGTGGTACATTAAAACCCATAAATTATTATAAGTATATGTCCTCGAATAATTCGGATAATACTTTACGAAACTTGTTTTCGTATATGTGATGAAAATATTTCCGCCATAATCAGGGGGAGATTATACACCATTACAAGTTGGTGTCCATTAACTTAAAAAGTTATATTTCTCTCCCATCATGATCAAACCGAAAAAGGCTGCCATCTCAAATCGGCAGGGTAATATTTCATTTTGCTTTTATTAAGCTTTTTCCTCTTGAAGAGGATAATCAAGTCACATCTTGCAAGTATGTAGCATTTTGAGTACGTGCTACAGATAATGCTCCAACAGAGTATATCAAAACAAGATCCACGTTCTCCAAGTCAATATCTCTTCATTTGCCCGTTAAGGGCGCTGGTACCAGTATTTCTGTGATTTTTTTTCAATATATACATACACTTGAGAATTTTGTGGGATCGTGATAAGCTAAATATTGTCGAATATTCATTTAAAGTAGCTACCGAAATAAATGATGGTGGTTTTGAACCCCTCTGCAGAGGAATATCGACATATGTGATTGGTTGGCATACATTCCAAATTAGATTGGATTATTTTAAGTTCTCAATTGATGCAATATAAGGATCCTAGCTAGACTCGACACCTTAAAATTGCCAAGCCTGAAAGTTACAGGTTGGTGCTAGTCATATTGCATAATAAGAGAAATAAATCGTTTTAAGAGCGATTGAGGGTTATATGTTCAAACCCGAGGATTGGTTCAATAATATATTGTTCTCCCTATATGATGCATTTGCGTGGTAGTCTTGAAGGACTCGTATTGCATTCATACAAGAGATGTGCTCGGAGAACATATTCAAATTTGTAATCTTTATAGGATTCAGATTATATACCGGCGGCCACCTGACTCGATTATATCAGGTTTATCAATCCTTTCTGTGTTTTTAGAAATTTGGTACGAACCAAAAATCCGGATTAATTAGTTAATGATTTCAACTTTTATAGGTCTCTTGAGGAGTCCTTAAAAACACAAAAATCCACGTTTTAGCAGCATAAATTATATTTTTTTCTTCTTCTTTCTTAAATCTGCAGTTAAAATTATGCTAGCATAAACTCGTCTTTAGAATTATGCTAGCATAAACTCGTCTTTGGGATAGACTAGAGTTATTATTTTGATGCTTGTTTTTTGTAAAAATCATATAGTTGGGTTAGCATCTATATTTACGTCAAAAGTTGTACTCTTTTCCCTTCGTTTTAGGTTTTGTCCCATGTGGTTTTCCTGACAAGGTTTTAACGAGGCAACATCTCCCTGATGTTATTTTTTTTCTTTCAAAATGTTGATATTGTACTCTTTTTCCTCCGTACATATATTTTTTTGCGATTGGGTTTTTAATGACAAGGTTTTAGTGAGACAAATTATTCAACATGGTGGTCATCCAAGGGGGAGTTATTTCAGATTCGGTCATTTGGTGGATTCCCACCATTAACTAGGTCATTTTGTTAGACCACGTTAACATAAGAACCCCTTAGGAATTTGGATGTCATTCTGATCCACATAATGCATGACCACAATTACAATTTTATTCACTAATGTATCTACATCTTGGACCTTTGTTGAAGAGATTACATCAACTATTTTGCAAATCATCTCCAAGAAGCTAGCAGTCCAAGTCACAAGTCCTCAATGTACTTAAAGAAGCAAGAAGACTGGAGAACACTACTATTAGAAGACTGACACAAAAGAGGACTTCACCAACTGACGAATTTCTTCACGAAAGAACAATAATCTTCTTGCATTCAAGTAATTCCTTCATCAAAACTAGGAAGCCTCGACTCAAGATTTGCAAGATAATATTTAGATGAAGTCCTTATCAGGGGGAGCATCATAGTAAAAGGTATTTTACTGGACTATCACGTCGTACTCTTTTTCCTTCGTCAAGGTTTTGTCCCACTGGGTTTTTTCTTGTCAAGGTTTTAACAAGGCAACAGATGCATGTCCAATTCTGTTCTAAGTTTTCTCACAATTGTACTCTTTTCCCTTCAATCAGGTTTTGTCCCTTTTGGATTTTCTTGAAAAAGGTTTAACGAAGCAATTACTTAGATACAGTTGTCATCTAGGGGGAGTGTTATAAACGACAGTTTATTATGTAGATGCCCACTTTAGTGGAACCCTATTACTTGGGAACCAAGTATGTAAACTCTATAAATAGAGTCTTAAACCTTTGTATTTCACACACATGAATAAGATTTCTCTCTCCTTTTCTTCTCTACATTGTGTCTCTTGTTCTCTATTTTCTACTTTCACAAGACGTATGATATGTTGTTATATTTAAGTTGGCTTGGCAATTGTACCCCTAAAGGATAGAGCTTATATCTTCTTTGATCATATTTTTACACATAAGGATATTCATGCCTTGATGATATCATGAAACATCTTTACTCATATGACCCTCTTTCTTTTTTGAAGGTTATTTCGATGAATATTTTCAGAATCTCTTTTCAGATAAATGCCAATATCAATAAGATGGTGGTTCAAGGGACTTGGAATGTGCTCCTCAAAAGAAATATGAATTCCCAGGAGATGATGGAGTTGGTGGATCCTTTTTACTTTCTTATGTATTCCTCGAAAACTAGAACTTGGGATGATGAACTAAAATGTGAGATAGCAAGTGGGTTCAATGCAATAATTGTTATAACTGGCTCATTACTCATCATCAATCTATACCAACAGTGGTTCCAGTCAAAGCAATCTGGGTGAAGTTTGTTCCTTCTAAAGTGCATATTTTTCTCAGAATACAATTCCTACAACTAATAACCTAGTAAGAAGAGATTGTCATATAAACAATGTGCGATGCTCTTTGTGCAATCTTGCTACAGAATCTGTAAATCATACTCTTTTACATTGCAGTTCGGTGCAGAATATAAGGACTACTTTACTGGTGGTTATAATGTTAGATGAGAACATTCATGTACAATCATCCCAACTTGAAGCTTAAAAATACATATAAGAAGAAGAAACATAGGGACAAAAATATGGCCAATAATCATCTTTGCTATTTGCTTGGCAGTCTGGGAAGAAAGGAATATACGAACAATGGCTAATAAATCCCCCAAAAACTTAGGTAGTCTTGTTAATGAAGTCAAGGCAAATACATATCATTGGGGAACACATGGGAAGTGGTTCAGGAGCACACCCTTCAGAGACATAATCACTCACTGGAAAGTCATTATTGGTTGTAATTAGTTTAAAGAAGTTAGTATGGAGTCTGATATTGTAATCTGTAAGATTTAAGCTTGTATTTGACACAATCTTCTTAACCCATCAACCTTTTAACTCAAAAAATAAATAAAAATAAAAATAATAAAATGGATTTCAAACCCAAGACCATTAGAGTAAGAGAGAATGAGAAAAGGGTCAAAAACTTAATTCTTACTAAAATAATCGACCAAATGCTTCATATATAAGAGCATCTCTAGCGGGTGTAAAACATCATATACATGTGGAAATCTTATTAATACTTTTATTTAGGAGAGTTTACACATGCAGTAAAATAAGACCCCATAGCTAATAATCTACTCTCCAATAGTATGAGATTTAACCCTTAAAATATCTTATGTGATAAAAACTTAACCATTTAATTTTACTTTAAATTATTATTAAAGAAGAAAATTAAAGAAAAATATGACATGGATGTGAGTCCAAAGGTGTAGTTGAGACTTTGTTTAACACCTTTGTATCATAAAAAAAAAAAAAAAGGTTTAGGATTTTATTGATTAAGAAAAGAAAAATAAGTTTGCAACCAGTTAGAAGCCCAACTGGTTGCCCACTTTTTAGTTACATTCTATAACTGAATCCCATCGTATAACTACCTCCTTGAATCCATGGTGTTTGAACCAATTTGTCTTTGATCCCTACTGATATAACATTCTTTTGATTTCAATAATCACTTCATTTCTATCCCTTCCTATCTTTTTCCCCATCACCCTTCGATTCCCCTCATACCACAATGCCCGGACTGTCGCAAATGGGAAGATAGACCAGATATTTGAATGGAGGAGAGTCTATCTTGTAGTTGAGAATCTTTGCAATGTTTTGAATTTTATGGTATGCTCACATACTTATCACTGTGCTTTTCTACAGATTCACTCTAAGGCTTGTAATAGCCTCATATATATACCTGTAAAATCATAACTAAATTTTCCACCATTTCTTCCTTTGCATCCAGAAAAATCAGTGGGTCATCTGCAAATTGGAGATGGGACACAATGATTTGATCATGCACATTAAAACCTGCTATCATATTTAGTTGCTCTCCCTTATTCAACAGTTTAGTAAGAATCTCAACCACTAAAATAAAAAAGAAGGGTGATTGAGAGTCACCTTGTTTAAGCCCTTTTTGGTGTTTGAACTTCTCTGTTGAGCAACCATTAACAAGGATTGAAGATTGTGCAGATGACTGCTCCAGTATATCCATCTCCTCCATTTTTCTCCAAACCCTGAGCTTTCTAGCAAAGAATCAATACAATGCCAATTGACATTGTCAAAGGATTTTTTTATGTCTAATTTACAAAGGATTCCTGACACTTTGGATTTAAGTATTACATCAATTGGTTCTCCAGCCACTAAAATGTCCTCTTGAAAAAAAAATTCCTTTTATAAATGCACCTTGATGTTCTGATATGAGTTGGGGAATCACTGTCTTGAATCTATTTGATAACACTTTTGATAATATCTTGTATATGCTTCCCACCAAACTTATAGGTCTGAAGTGCTTTGGGCAGCTAGTTTCTTCTCTCTTTGGTGTCAAACTGATAAATGAGCAATTTAGCCTCCAATTCACTTCTTCTTCCCAGAATTCTTTAGCCACTGCCATTATATCTCCTTTTAGAATTGGCCAAGCAACCTTATAAAATTCAAGAGGATAGCCAGCAGGTCCTGAGGATCTATTTTTTTCCACAGGAATTGATGATATTCCATATCTCCTCTTCCTCAAATGCTCTTTCTAACCATTGACTCTCTTTTTCAGAAATTTTGGAAAACTCAGTTGCTTCTAATTGTGGTCTCCATTCATGTTTCTCATTGAACAAGTTTGAGAAAGGGATAATTGGAGTTTTGTACTCAAGTTTAGACCAACACTAGGCTTTGGTCTAACATTTGTCCAACGTTAGGCTTTGGTATCCGGACTGGGCATTGATTGTAGTTAACTAGGTTAAGTGTAATTTTAATTTAATAAAATTAATATTTTTATGTTAATTTTTCCAGACCGTTGATCTTACCTACACGTAGACGGACAAAATTTCTATCCTTATAATTCCAAAAATCCCTTCTTCCCTTTCATCTTCTTTTTTTCTTCCCAGAACCCCCATCGAAAAACCTTCCCAGAACCCCATCTTGGTCGCAGTCATCATCTTCATTCAAATCTCAGTAACTGCCCATGCTACCACCACTGAGTGGCTCTCAATCCATGGTATTCATTCAAGTTGATTCATGGCAACAACACATGCAGTCTTCAATCTCTATCAGCTGTAACATCTCAATGATTTAACGACCCCCAATTCCATACCATTCTTGTTGTAAAATCAAATTGAATGTAAACCCAAATTTGTTTACATCCATGACCATGGAAGCACTTACTCATCTGTCCATCATCCACATTAAACCACAAATCGAACCCACTGATTTCTTTTCCATCTTGTTTCAGTTCAAGAACAAATCCCCTTTTATTGAACTTCAAAACCTCCAAATTTGAACTGTATACAATTTTACATTCAATTTGATTAGGATTGCAATTTTACATTAGTTCACCTTCGTTTAATTTGGTGTTGATCGAAGAGCTGATAAATGAAGAACATAAAGTAACCCTAATTACTAAAAAAATATGTTCAGATGAATTGTAATTGAAAATTAGGTTCAATTTGTCAGTAAAACAAAAGGGTTTCTTCTAACTTCATAATTTTTGGCGAAATCGGTGTGATTGAGATGAATTGTATTGTTAGATCCAAGATTTGGGGTTTTGAAAATCATTTACTGATGGTGTATGATTCTATACATATTTGGGGTTTTTATTCATATCGATTATTTTGTCTAGATGGAGTGCAAGTTAATCAATTTGCAGCTGAAGACTAGCCATGGTTAGCGAAAACAACGGGTAAGGACTTTGTTCATGAAATTAGGATTTTCTGAGTGTTTTTGTGATGTTTTTGGGGTTATAGGAATGAGAATGCAGTGGGATCAATGGTTGATAATCTATATGAGTTCAAATGTGGGATTTTGGATACTCAAACTGACCATATTCCTCCTTGAGTTTTCTCTTATACTCTGAAGTCAGGTAGAATGACTGATCATGTATTGGATGTGTAACCTGTAATAATGGTGGTAAACATGAGCCGAAGCATCGGGTTTTCTGGATGTATTCATCAATGGGGGTTTCTGCAGATGAGGCGGAAGCGAAGAGACTTAGGGTACATCGTGGCCATAGAATTAATATTGTTAGTATAGCCGTTGGATATAAGTCCCACTTCGGGGTAAAAGTGTAATTCAATGTTATTTATTCTATAAATGAATTAAATTCTGGTCAATGACAGTCAACGTCCAGTCCAGGTACCAAGGCCTAACGTTGGATAAATGTTGTAAAGCCTAATGTTAGTCTAAACCTGAGTACCAAACTCCAATCATCCCTTTGAGAAATAATTTGTGAATTCTTTCTTAATCTCAACTTGATTGAAATTGTCTTCCCCATTAATGACCAGCTTATGCACTGTATTTCTCCTCTTTATTTCATTTGCAATTTGGTGCAGATATTTTGTGTTGGTTTTTCCATCTTTGAAGTGTTGTACTTTAGCTCTGCTTTTCCATTTCCTATATTCATCAAACCTTATCTGTTTGAGTTCTACCTTCCATTGTGCTCTACACAAGAAGTCTTCCCTATGAGTTTTGTGTTCTCTTCTTTCAGATTGAAATCATTTATTTGTTCAGTCAGTTCTTTCTTCCTATTTTCAACTCTCCCATATTGCTCCTTGCTCCACCTCTTAAGGAAAAAAATAATAATTTTTGGAGTTTTTTAGCCATAAATTTTCAACACCTTTGTATCTAGTATCTAATATTGCGTCCTCCTAGTTTGTAGGACTTAACTATTAAAGATGAATTTATGTTAAATAGGGTTTAAAATCCTATATGTCCAAATCCAAATCCAAAGTCTTTTCCAGTAGCAAGTATCGGGTCGATTAGAAAATATCTCTAAAAAAAATATAACATAGTTTTTACGCCGGCTTGTCAAGCCTTGCACAACTTGCACTACGGCAAGCAATTTAAAATCCTATATGTATCATGAGAAAAATAATACTTCCCGAGTCCGATGGAAATGCTCTAAGTCGCGATATGTCCAGCCGTAGCTTTGCCATATGCAGTAGACATCGCGAGCCACCACTCTATTACATCTATTAGCATGTAAAGGGGCCAAGAGGACTACAGCCACCGCCACTCTCTGTCTGTCATGATCCGCTGGAGATCAAAACGGGTTTCCCGCTACCACCACAACCACATCATCTTCACTAGAAGATACAATTCCACCACCGCAGTTACAGTCCCACCATCCACTATCACCAAACAAATTACTGAACCTGAATCACTCCTGCATCTCGTGCGCACTCTCTGCGTACAACGACAACTTGACAAAGCTCTCACACTATTTTATGCCCAGGAACGTTTTCATAACTCCGATTTATTTATCTACTCTCAAACCTACACAACTCTCCTCCATGCTTGTGCTCTTAAAAAATCCTTCTCGGAAGGCCAAGCCCTTCATCATCACTTTCTCTCTCTAAACCTTAAACCCAGCCTTTTTATCACAAATCATCTTATTAATTTTTACTCAAAATGTGGTCAATTGGATTATGCTCAATACATATTTGATGAAATGCCTGAGAGAAACTTAATCTCTTGGACTGCATTAATTTCTGGTTATTATCAACATAACCAACCTGAGAAATGCTTTAAGCTTTTCTCATGTATGCTCTGTCATCATCTTCCGAATGAGTTCACGTTTGGAAGTGTTCTTGGTTCTTGTGATCGTCATCGAGGTCAGCAGGTTCATGGACTTGCTGTAAAAACGTCTTTCGATGAACATGTTTATGTAGGCAATTCTCTAATTACTATGTATTGCAAGAATGACGCCGATGACCATACAGGTGATGGTTGGTTGGTGTTTAAAAACTTGCCGGTTCGCAATCTTATTAGTTGGAATTCGATGATCAGAGGGTTTCAGCTATGTAATCGAGGAGACCGATCTCTTCAATTATTTTCAGAAATGCACCGAACTGGTGTTGGACTTGATCGTGTGACACTTTTAGGTGTGACAGCCTCTATCAGTTGTTCTGGTTATATTGGCGAAAATGGGGTTCTTTTGGGTTTGGAGAAATGTTGCCAATTGCATTGTCTCGTGACCAAAATGGGTTTTTTATGGGAAGTTGAGGTTGTGACTGTGTTAGTGAAAGCTTACTCGGAGCTTGGAGCGGGAATAGATGATTGCTGTAAGCTCTTCTCTGAGATAAATGGTAATCAAGATATTGTATCTTGGACAGGGATCATAACCATTGTTGCAGATAGAGATCCAAAACAAGCTCTCCTGCTGTTCTGCCAATTACGTCGAGAGTGTTTGGATCTGGATCGTTATACTTACTCAATTGTTATCAAAGCCTGTGCAGGTTTTGCGAGTGCGCGGGATTGTTCCGCCATTCACTCACTTGTGCTTAAATGTGGGTTTAATGGTGATTTGGTGCTCTCTAATGCCCTAATACATGCCTATGCTAGGAGTGGCTCAATCACATTATCGGAACAAGTTTTTGATTCTATGGATACTCGTGATTGGATATCATGGAACTCTATGTTGAAGGCTTACGCTATTCACGGGCAAGGTAGGGAAGCGTTGAAACTTTTTGCGAGTATGAATATTAAACCAGATCCAGCCACCATTGTTGCAGTTCTCACAGCTTGCAGCCATGCAGGACTAGTAGATCAAGGAACTGAAATTTTTGAGACCATGTTTGAAAAGTATGGAATATCCCCTCAAAATGATCATTTTGCTTGTATGGTAGACATTCTTGGACGAGCAGGGCGAATTCACGAAGCAGAGGCTTTCATAAACAGAATGCCGGTGAAACCCGATCCTGTGGTCTGGAGTTCCCTCCTAGGTGCTTGTAGGAAACATGGTGAAATGAAAATTGCAGAAACTGCATCAATGCAGTTGATGGAATTGGAGCCGAAGAACTCGTTAGGGTATATAATAATGTCAAATATATATTCTTCAAATGGTAGTTTTAAAGATGCGGCTCTTATCAGGAAGGAAATGAAGGGGTTTAAAGTGAGGAAAGAACCAGGATTGAGTTGGATTGAGGTTGGGAATGAAGTTCATGAATTTGCCGCTGGAGGTCAATTCCACCCGCTAAAAGATGCCATATATGCTGAATTAGAGGGACTGATTAGAAATTTGAAGAAGATTGGTTATGTACCAGAGATTAGTTTTGCTCTGCAAGATATGGAGGAGGAGCATAAACAGGAACAATTGTATTATCATAGTGAGAAGCTGGCACTGGCTTTTGCTCTTATCAATGGTGGTAATTCATGTTATCGTGGTCCTATCATAAGAATTATGAAAAACATTAGGATTTGTGTTGATTGCCATAACTTCATGAAGTTAGCATCAGATCTTGTTCAGAGGGAGATTGTTGTGAGAGATTCCAATCGTTTTCACCATTTTAGAAACGGTGTTTGCTCTTGCAGTGACTACTGGTGACGAGCCCACAGTAAGAACATATCTCCGCCTCACGTTTTTTTTTTTTTTTTTTTTTTTTTTTCCCTACGAAAAAAGCCTCACGTATTATCTAGCTTAGCATAACCCAAAGGATTTCACATTAAAGCTGATTTGGTTACTGGAATAGTCTCTGATATGCTTTTCTTGAAGTTGAAGGTTTCCAAATGATTATCACTTGGCAGCGAGCAAACAAATCATAACAGTGAAGTTAGACACTTTGGAATCCTATTGGACGTGTAAGACACATAGTGCATGATGTGGTGGTCTCCTCATTCTGGGATGTGGCGTTGCCATGACCGACTGTCAGTAGGAAATTTGGGCTTCTGGCTCATCGTCAGGCTCGAACTTGGGGCCTTGATACTCCCTTAGTCATTGAAACACTATAAATCGATGGGTTTCTGTTGAACACTGATTCATTCTGCTTGGAGATTCAGTCGTCCTTCCTGTTGCTAGTTCAGGCAGGCTAGTCCAATTTTTAGAACTTCGAGCCTCACCAAGACTTGGTAATTCAAGTGACTTAGTCGGATATGGAATACAACAGCTGGGAATAGTTACTGGGACTGGATGCTTATTAGTTTGTTACACCAACAGACTTAACAGCTACGGCGAGAAGAGTCATGAAGCACCTCAAAATAGTGGACTAGCAGTTCCGAGTAAATGGCCAGTATCCTAAACTTCGACTCTATCAGGATGGATGAATAAAGAAACTTAAGAAATGATCCCCCAACAACATATATATTGAAGACTGAACTGGACTTGCAAGTAACAGAGCATAAAATTTTGCATAAATAAATCATCAAGATCCAAATTTATATTCAGGTTTCAAAAGAATGGAAATGACATTTTTATCAGTCGTTAAAGAATGTGCATAAAACCGGATTCTCATAATGCATTTCATATTTCCTCGATAAATGCGTTGGTTGGATGAAAACCGGAACATACTCATGGTGCTGATTCTCATAATGCGTTTCATGTTTCCTCAATAGATGCATTGGATGGATGAAAACCGGAAGATACTCATGATACCTTGAGTATGTTTCTCAAGTCATCATTTAAAGCAAGGTGGAGGAGACCAGTTTTAAAAAGATGGAATCTGGCAAATAGAGTGCAGGATACCAATAAACAAGAGGATCAAGAAGTTGGAAGAAAACAAATTCTTGATGGTATAGAGTAACACATCCATAAGCAAAGAACAAAAGACAGTTCGGAGATGAACCTTCCTGGGTCGTGCTTCAAAGCGAATCTTCTAAACAATTAGAACCCAGGGGGGGAGGGGGGGGGGATAAAACTCTCTATGATAGTACATTAATTAGGTTCAAGAACAGATATATAACACTAATTGTGCATTACAAGAAAACCAAATAAAGAAAGGAAGAAATACTGAAATACTAAACAATCTTTTAAGTATGCATTACAAGAAAACCAAATGAAAAGAGAAAGAAAAAGCAAAATACAAAACAACCTTTTCAATCTGAATAAGAGTCGGGAGGATTGTAAAAGTAAGTTAATGATGATGAATCAGAATACTTAACTGATGAATGAGAATTCATTATTCAGAGATGTCTAACAACAAAAAGCAAGACAACCTAATGCTTAACAATAGACAGCACTCAATAGTAATAGTTGTTCATTGCTTAACCTATCTGTATTACAAGCTATATCATGAGAAAATTTAGCTGACAGATTAAAGGAGCAATATTACACTGATGAAACCCGTCTTTTTTCTTGGAGTTCTGATATAAAATTTGCTGTGTTACAACGATACTCCTAAAAAAAAAAAATCAGCCGTATCGATACATATTAATACTCCCAATACTTCAAGATACAACTCAGTTAGAAAACTTTGACTAAATATTAGAAAATTTAGAATTTTACTAGATTCTATGAGAAGTTTTAACTATAGTGACAAAATATTAGTTCCAAATTTGTCCACTAATCTTGTACTGACTTTCTTCCATCTTATCCAGACTTTTTCTCTCTTCAGTGAGGTTAATCATACAGATTATATTTTAATCATGCAAACATATATATGTATTTTGTTAAGTTTCTATCTTATATATAATATATTTATGTTAAACTACTGATCAATATTGAGTATGCGGTATGGCCGTATTTTAGTTTTCCAAGTTGGTGTATCATAGTAGCATATTGGTATCTTGTATCCGATACCGTATCCGTATCGTTGCAACACAGAAAATTTGTATTTGTTGAGTGATAAAAAGAAACACTACATCATCAACGGCGAAAGGAGTAGCACTAATGCTACAAAAACCATGCTCAACTTTGGCATTTAAAGTACTTGAAATAAGTCCACCAAGATGACTGAGAAAATAAAGTGAGACGAATAAGCAGAAAAGATTACAAGAGAGGACTGCTGCTTTAAAATCTCCCTCGGCCCCTGAAGCCACCACGTCCACCTCTAGGAGGACCTCTGCCACCCCTTGGAGCACCCCTACCACGAAAAGGAGCACCACGACCTCCTCTGGAGCCACCTCTTCCTCCACGACCACCTCCTCTAAAAGCTGATTGTGAACCCCTGCATTGCAAATATCCATGTGAGAAGATGAATTACATTCAAACCACAAACAAACCACGATACTCTGGAAAGGAAAGGAGACTAAATAGACTGATACACGCAATGCTAGAGGTGGCCCCAAAATCAATTTACCACAGTTGCGAAAGCCTCAACGATAAACAGTCAAAAGCGTATATAATAAGCATGGTAAATTGATTCTGCAAACTCTACGGTATGTCACCACAATTAAACATTGCTGTAGCAAACTTTGATGAAAGGTACAAATAACCCTCCCCAGAAAGCCACATCTAAAAATACCAAAACATTTTGGTGAACAGAACCAATGATTTCTATGGGGAAGGAAAAGAAAAGAAATTCCTAAAGCAAACTGGAGCAAATTCTTAAAACCTAGTCTGAGATTAAAGAAAAATATCCACTAAGCAAGCAGCAAGGAAGCATAAACAAACACTTAAGAAATCAAAAATGAATTTTAAACTTTTTCGTAGATCATGCTGACTATAATCATACTTAGGTTGTGGAAGGAATCTCTCTAATGGTAACAATTTTGCTGGATCAATATAGAATTTGTCTCCCGTTGAATATGAAGTTGCAACAATGCCTTCCATCATTTTAACCGAAAATAACTGCAGCCAAACAAATTCAAATCACAACAATGAAAATATACAAAGAAGTTAATGTAAATGATTTCCATAGAATAAAGACCTCTTAAAAACTTACTGATTCATGGATAGGACCAAAGATTTCATCGACTTTACCAATCTGGGTTTTGTTCTGCAAATAGATTGGAGCATTAAAATATGGAATCTTTGTATGTGTTAGCTTCGTTACTGCATCACCCTCGCAAGCATGTAAGAAAGATGAAACCTCTGCAAATACAACAATACCAAAATCAATCAGGTAAGAAAAAAATGGATTAAGTGTATCACAAAACAAGAAACTAAAACACTAGAGAGAGACTGACCTACGACTTCAGAAGGAGGACCTTCATCTCGAAAGCCACCACGACCACCTCCAAACCCACGACCGCCACCCCCAAATCCACGACCGCCACCCCCAAATCCTCTCCCACGGCCACCGTCTCTACCTCTGAAACCACCACCACCTCTTGGAGGACGCATTTTTGCTTTCTAGATGAATAAACCCTAATACTAATTTGGACCAGAGGAAAAGAAAGATGGAGTGAGAGAAAATTGTGGAGACTCGAGAGTACTGCTGATACTCCCACCTTGACAAATAAGGTTTTATCCTTCTAGGGTTTAAGAGTGTGCTTTGTTATTGCGAGCCTACAAATCACTAAAACACAACATGTCAAGGTGAAAATTGTGCTTTGTTTTTGTACATGTCACTAAAGCACGACAACATGCTTTGTTTTTGCAAGTCCAGTGGAGACTTGCAAAATAACTTATTTGATGGTCCATGTTGATGGGTAAACTCATTCTCTCGCAGTGGGAAAAGAGAATACCAGTGAAAATTCTTTGATTGGGATGTTCACTCCAGATTGAGCCGGGTTTCGGTTTTCAGCTGGAACTGGTCGTCTCCGTCTTCGATAACAGCGGGTATGTTTCTAATCGGTAATCCAATGGCTATATGTCCATCATGCTTATATAAATCTTCATTCATCCATCAATAAGCTCATACTACTTCTATTTATTTTCTATTTTCACAAATATCATCAAAATTCTTTAATATACCGATAAGCACGTAAATGCGACATTTTTATACCCACATTTATACTAGCTAGGTCTCGATATTTAGCTAATAATATTATTTTAAGTCATTTACAGGAATTACAAGTGAAATCTGCTCACCTGGGGAATAACTGGCTAAATGGGGTGTTAAATGGCGGTTGCGACAAAATAGCCCAAAGCACCAAAAGAGACGGGGCATATCCTGGCCATCATCGCTCATGTTGGTCACCACTCAAGCCATCTCACGCATACTAGAGAGGACAAGAATCATCTGTGCTTGTTCAAACAAGCCCGGCCCAAGAGACGTGTCAATTTCTCCTCCACATTCTTTGTGATATGACCTAGAGAATTATCGGCATCTTATGTTCTTTACCAAACACACAAGAAATGTTCATTTCTTCTTCAAGCAGCAAGGACAGGGAAGAGTACAGATTTTGTGAGGTTTTGAAGTTAATTGAGATATGGCAGGCAGTGGTGCTTGTATTACAGATCTGAGATGTAAATGAAGATGAAATTAGTTCCATGGAGATGCAGACTGAAAGCAACAGCAAAGAGATTTGGGAGCTTTTGAGAAAAAGGTTTGATTTGTGTTCGGATTTGGCTTGAATTTACAGTGAATATCAGTCTCAAAAGAGAACTGATTCCATGGGTTTCTTGGCAGTTAACGGCAACAGATCTGGGGGTTTTGTTGTTAATGAAGCTGGTCGAAACTGCAACAGTTGAATGACAGTAATGGATTTTATGTTCTCAAATTGGTGATTGGTTAATGGTAGTCTCGATTGCACAGCAACACTGATGGTGAATGGGGGTCCTTGGTTTCTCGGCTGAGATGGATTTAATTTGTTCTTAAATGATTTGATTTGCAATCAATTGAATAAAGTTTTAGAAGCCATGAGAAGAAGATGAGTGAATGCTGAACTGGTAGTATGAGTTGTTAAGCTTTGGGTTTGTTTTAATTGGAAAATCAGTTGGTTTCAACGGGATGTTGCTGCCATGGTTGCTGTGATTGTGCTCGAGAGATTTTGAAGAGTTTCGAATGCGAGATGCCTGCAAAGTGGAGATGTATGTTGGCTAGTTTTCTGTGGAGCTGTTGGTTCGGCTCAGATGGGTTGCTACTGGTGCAAGAAAAACGCGAAGCTGGGAAGACTAGTAATGGTGCTCTGGGGGTTTATTTTGGCAGCAACAAGACAGGGAGTTGGCTTTTCTTGATGGCTGATTCAATGGAAGGCAGTGGTGATGTTCTAGTACTTCGAATGAGTTTGTTTTACTGGTGGTGATTGAATTGAGTATAGCTGGTTATTATGAACTCTGAGTTGCGTTGGTTATTGCACAGCAAAATGGAATTGGGGTTTAGTTTGGCGACAGGAAATGGGTTGAGCTGGTTTATATGTGGCTGTGTAATCGACTGAAATTGAAGAAGTTTAAGTGATTTGATTGCATTTGAGTAGGTCCGTTGCAGGCAGCAGAAACGGTGAACATGACTGAATTGAGAGAAATTATAGGAAGAGAGTTGTTTCTATGGAGTCAAATACAGTAGTCAACAACTGATTTCAGCTGATGTGAGCAAAAATATGTGGAAGACGTTACAGCTCTATGAAGTGTTTTCCCCAAATCCAGGAAGTGTTTGAATCAAGTAGTTAGAGAAGAAGTCAAGTTGTTGCTGTATAAAGGATGGAGCTTAATCAACCAAGAGGGGTACGCTGGACTACCATAGTCTAAATTTGCTTTTCTTAGTTTTCTAATTAGTTCCAGTTGTTAGTTCTCTTTTGGGTTAGAGTATTCAGTCAGTACTTTGAATGGCTTTCTACACAACCATGAGAAGCTAAACCCCTCTCTGCCAAGACAAGAGGGGAAGCTTAATGGGTTCAATGTTCTTAAGTTGATCATCAATAAATCATTTTTAATGCTTAATCCATTCCATCTATGTTTGATTGCAATTTTGTGTTGAGTGTGTTTACAAACTTCTTAGATTTAGTGTGATTTCCGGATACATTGAATGCTATGGAATCCCTGTGACATTTCTCAATGGGGCTTTATATTTAGAACATAATATCAATCTTTATGTAATGGTATTTTTAGTTGTACTCAGAAATATAAACGCCTTATCTTCCGGGTAGATCTGATTACTATCTGTTTCTATTCGAGTTATCTTTTGATGATACAAGAACCTGAAACACATTAAGTGAAACCTTAAGTTCTTGGTAGATACAACAATCATTTACTCTCTCTTTGAATTATCTCCTGTGTGTTCTCAATTACAACTCAATCATATTATTGCTTTGCTTATGAACTCTCTTGAACACCTACAATCTCTGTGGTTCGAACTCTCTTTCAACTATATTACACTTCTTTATCTTTGATACTCTGAAAAGAGTGATCATATATTCTTCATTTCAATCTTCCAGTTAATTTCTTTTTTCTTCTTATAGATCCTGATTTGGAAAATGAGGAAGTGCGGATAGTGTGTTACTCTATATCAATCAACAACAAGTGTGGACGCATCAGTTGGATCAGATGGATGAAGATATAAACGATAAGAGAACGATGACGAATGTCATGATACAATTATACACAGGGAAAGTACCCCGAGCTCCAGAACCAAGAGCAGTATTGACAGGAAGATATACGTGGAGATTTCGAGAAGAAGGACATCAACAAATGATACGTGATTATTTATCAACGGATGTGTGTACTCTGATGAAGATTTTCAACGTCACGTTTGTTTGCCGCAACACTTGGTTATTAGGCTTACTGGAGTGCTTTGTCGGTTAAACCCTAATTTCAACTATCAAATTGATGCATGAAATGTATAAAGGACATAGTCCTAAATAAAAGGTCACTGCAACCCTATGTTATGGTATGCTAGCGAATGTATGTGATGAGTATATTTTTCCGAAACTAGAGTCAACCATTTTGGTCCACATTTTATACGACAAACAACACAAGATGATATCGACCGACTACTAGTTGAAAATGTGAAGAGAGGCTTTCCCATATGTTAGGTAGCCTTGATTGCATGTATTAGGTGTGGCATGGATGTCCTTATGCTTGGTAAGATCAGTATAAAGTACTCAAAACCAGTTGGTGTTCTGGAAGCGCCGACTTCTTATGATTGTTGGATATTACCTCTTTTTTTTGGACTCCGGGGTCCAAATAACAATATCAATATATTGTATAAGTCGCCTTTGTTTGAAGACCTGTAGTATCGAAATGTTCTAGCTCCAAATTTCATTGTCAATGAAAATAACTATAACATGGGGTATTTTCTTGCGGACGGAATTTATCCAGCATGGTCATCTTTAGTTCAAGCTTATGCTCAGATACCGAAGACGAGGAGGACCGTGACAGAAGGTATTTTAACAGGAAGCATATGGCGTGTAGGGAGGATGTCGAACGAGCATTTGAAATTTTGAAGAGGAAATTCCATGTAATTTTTGGACCATATCGTTTATTTAAACCAATAGAAATGAGCAGGATTATGCTCACGTGCATCATTTTGCATAATATGGTATTTGAAGAGACCTGACAAGTTACCAGTTGGAAAAGTTATCTAGATAAATATTTGAGGAAAGAAGTTCAACCACTGCATGGTGCGCGCGCAAGAGAGTATAGAATGGTAGAAGACATAATTCAAACATAGGTTTAGGATTAAGATTAGGGAAGGATCTCACTGCCACAATTGGGTTAAATTCGAAAGAAAAAATCATCATAGGATTTACTTTGTTTTTATTTTTTAGTTACCATTTCAATTATTTAAGTTATACGAATGTAGTTTGGTTTGTGTAATTTGATTTGTGTTGTTTGGATTTATGTAATTTGGGTTAAACAAACATTGGAATTGAAACTAAAGATTACATTGAATTTAAAATTAAAGATTACAATAAATTTAAAACTAACTATGACACCCATAATTTAACACTAAACTTAAAAAGTGTAATGGCAGTTTCATTCTCATCTAAGTCCCCTTTATCAAAATCAATGTCAATTATTGTTGGGCATTGTCGTGCCTTTTATGCTTGAACTTCATCAAATTCATCTTTTTAGAATCGCAGTTGTGCAGCATTCATTCTTGTCGTGTGCATTCCCAGGATTCTATTCACGTGCGCATTCAATAAATTCTTTTCAACCGCCTGACGACCTTTCCTCATTTCTGAAATAATTTTTTTATGCTCTACTATTTCAACAATATCGGTTTTTTCTTGTTTTTCAAAAATCCTTGAAGGTTGTATTCTGAAGTTGATCAATGTGCGACATCTTTAGGTGCCTTTCTGCTTTTTTGACACCCCTCCATCAAAAAAAATCTGCATTTCCATTAACATCAAAAGTAGAATTACCAAGTGGGATTCGTCCAGTGTTGGGACGAGGGTTCGAGCTTGTTTCAGGTTAAGAATAAGGAGAGCCCTTGAGAATCATTTGTAGTCTCGTAAGGTGATTCCTTTGGTATTTGATTTCCATTCAAAGGTCGGGGTTATATCTATTCAACTTTCTGAGGATGTGGAAACAGGCTTCCTGCTTAAAAGTCATAGCATATTTACTTTGTCGTTCCTCTCGAGTTTTTCATTGCTGCAGTTTGAATATTTAAAATCAAATAAACCATTTGAAATGCGACTTACGACATCAACTTCAGTATCACAACTTGATTCTTGATGAGACATTTGCATTATTAAAGCTAACCATAGGTTCATGTCTTTGCTGATTGTATTAAGACGACCTGACAACCCAGAAGCATCATGCTTTTGAACATTCTCAGTTTCTTGACTAATTTTTTTAGAATATTCTCGTAAAGAGTATTATGTTGTTGTTGAACACCATTGATAGAATGAAGCGTAAGTGTTATATAAGCTTTTCAAATAGATTTATCTTCATCAAAACTATACTTTGGACCACGAGTTTTTTGCTGAAGTATTTTGTGGTTGTGATGAAGTAGTCATTTTTTGGAAAATTTTTTATTCTGATTTAGAGATTAAGAGTTTGAGAGTGAAAATTTGAGTTGAAAGAGAAATTATAAGAAATTTTGATGTAGAAGGTGTGATATTAGAGTTTAAAATAGTTAAATTTATAGGGAATGAGATTAGAGCCGTTGAATGGAACTAGTCGTTATTGTCAATAGAAGTCGAGTCTTGGCCTTCCCTAGGCCGAGCAACTTGGTTTAATTTGGTTGTTTCAAGTTAAGACGCCTAGCTCAACTTGAGACGGGATGAGAAAACTTTCAAATTTGAGTGGTTGCCCATCCATTTCTTGCATTTGCCTATCCTGCAGTGGGATGGCAATGGGGGAATTAACTCATTTTCCTACTCCACTGCGTCTGCTCTATCCTATGGGAACTGGAAAAATCAATAATATGCCTACCCATCTCATGTGGATGATAAAATATGCTCTTCAACTATGGGAATTGGAGTTAACTGGTTGAGTCTTTACCGTTAATGGATATATTTCCTACCATATATACACCTCTCCCTTAACTAATCCACACATTGCTTTCACATATTTCGCAATTATCTATTTATTTTAAAAAAATTATTTATTTACTAAAAAAAAGAGTCATTGTTCTTATTTCAATCAGTTTAATGAAGAACCACAAGTGTATATCCAACTATTGCAACAAATGGGTAATGAGTCATATGAGGATAACCAACTGACAACCATTATGCTACACTTACATTCTGGGAAGATATTTAGATCTGCAGAGTGAAAACAAATAATCGCAATAAGATGGACGTTTCAAGGGCGAAACTTTTACCATCAGAAGCTGATTCACGGATATTTTGTTCCCAACTGTGTGTGTACTCTGATCAAAATTTACAAGGTCGATTCCACGTACCCGACACTTGGTGATTAAGATTGAAAAGGGGAGCGTACCAAGTACACCACCAAAATTTTCGTTCGGCAACCTATATGGACAAAACCTAATACAATTGCAAGTAGACCAACTTAATGATCCTTGAACAATATGTATAAAGAGTTCATATCTCTACCTCTTCACAATCAGAAAGTCAAGATAACAAAGTCTGTAAACCTAATTGTATAAAAGAGTACTTGTACGATCTCAAAAATTAACATCCAAGGTCAATCTAGTCATATCCAAATAATCATATTTGAATTCTGCTAAGTATGAAACTTGTTATATATCTTTCAAGATACGAATTCTAAAAGAACGAGTCTTGTAATCGATCACAAATAAGATGAACTTATCTACTAGAATTGATTACGTACTACTTGTGATGTTCCTATTATAATGATAAAACAATATAATGCGAAAAGGGAAAAACACAACACACCAGAAGATTTGTTAACAAGGAAACTGCAACTGCAGAAAAACCGCGGAACCTTGTCCAGATTTGAACATCAAACCGTATTAGTCCGCTACTGACACTAGCTTACTATCAAACTTCGGACTGGAATGAAGTTGATACCGAATTCACCCTCCAAGCAATTCAGCTGCAGTCGTGCTCCTTACCTCCCATGAACCTTATAAGGATCTATGCAATTGATTCGCTTAGCTGACGTCATTTACACCCTAAGAGTTGCTTCAGCCTAAGTGGATACTTTCGATACCAATCTACCTCTAATTGATTTCCCTTTATAGATCAAGGCTTGAAAATCTTTTTGCAATGGACAAAGCTAGCAAACCTCACAAATATGGAACACTTACACTTAGTTAGCTGAGAAGCCTGGATTATTAACCACCTCTTAAGAACAATCTTAAACCGATCAATTAAGAAGAGTTTTAGATATCTATCTTGAGGAATCATAAAGTCTGAGATGAAGAGAACTTTGTGATTTCTATCTATCTCGTTCCTTAAAAGATTACTAAAGCCTCGATAAAAAAATGAACAAGATTAGGATACACGAAGTATCGCGGTAAAGATAGCCGGACCTGGCTTCACGAATCCCTAAGTGTAGTCTTTAAGTCGTAAACTAATTATGTTTCTTAGATGAAACCTAGGTTCATAGAGGACGACTCTAGCAAATAACTAGGATACAAAAGTGTCAGAGATTGAATTTCCTGGTTGTTTGAGTCTCTCTATTTATAGACTTTCAAGACTAGGGTTACTTAGAATTCAAGCTAAGATAACTTGAGATTCAAGTAAACACTTTCTCTGTTTATATGAAAATCTTGTTAGGAGTTTATGTAAGCATGTCAGAAGTTTGTCTTGAAATTACATAGAAGAATATACATATCGTATGGGTACCGGCCGTGTATAATGATAGTTCATGGCGAATATTCCTTGAGAATTAATAAGCAAAGTTGTGTTCATTCAACACTTAATACTTGAATCATGATGCACATATACCAGTGTTTTAGTGACCAAAGATGTCTTATAGGTGTTTATGAAAGTCATACCAATGTCAAACGTATTTTGGAAAAAGTCTGAATGCATCTGCTTTAGTTCGTACTAGGTAGGTATGCATTCATAAGGACCAGTTTGTGAGTTTAGATGGTCAAGATACGCGTACCGGGTATGCGTACCCTAAGGCAATTCATAAAACTCAGTCCCTTGAGGTATGCGTACTAGGTACGCGTACCTCACCCATATACATGAACTCATAACTCAGGGGTATGCGTATTGGGTACGCGTACCTCACCCATTTACATGAACTCATAACTCATGGGTATGCATACTGGGTACGCGTACCTACCCTTATTCCAGAACTCAGATACCGATGGTACGTCTACCTTCTTCTGTCCATAATTTCAGTAGTTCAAAAAACTATCTTTAATCAATTTGAAACTTTCCTAATTGCCATAGATGTTGAACATCATTGCTTGGGAAATTTTCAAATGAATAACTTGAATCAAAATAGTTCATGAACAATAAATGGTTCTTAACTAAGTTTGTCAAGTATATGAATTACTTTTGCTTGAATTATATATTGAGATGTTTAACAAGACAAGCTTGACTAGAAACTTCTTCTATCTACTAGAAGTCATACGATATAGTTTCATTGGATAGAATGGTTATACTTGTGAGTAAATAGAATGGTTCAGTCTTCACATACCTCTTTGTTGATGAAGTTCTCCAAATGTGTTTGTTTGATCTTCAGTCTTCGATCTTCGAGGGTTATTCAATGATGTCTGATACTTAACTACCACACTTTAATCCTAGTCCAAGATTTGACTTAAGTAGACTTGAAATCAATATATAGTTTTGTGCATCTAACATGACAACAAGCTTGAGATACCAAAACTTGTGAGTTCGACCGAGCAGTGCTCTAACAAAGATTATTGATCAACTTTATCAAGTACAACCTTTATTTAACTATTAGCATGATGCACAAAATATTAGAGGTCATAGTCTTGAACAAAAGGTTATTGTGGCCATGATGATTCTAGGTTATGTATGTCCAGCGGATTCTAACGATGAGTACATTCGTATGTTAAACTGCATACAAGTATTTTCGATGTTTTGGGAAATAATAATATATCATTTTTGTCCAATGTTTTTACGAAATTTTTTCGATGTTTTGGGAAATAATAATATATCATTTTTGTCCAATGCTTTTACGAAAACCAATCTCGGCAAGTATAAAAAATACTACTGAAAAACGATGATATGGGCTTTCTAGGAAAACTAAGTAGTCTTGATTGCATGCATTGGGTGTAGCAAAATCATCTCTACCTTTTGAGCTGGTAAATATGAGGTTCATTACTCAAAATCAATTGTTACTTTGGAAGTTGCTGCTACTTATGATTTTTGGATATGACACTTTTTTTGGTCTTCCGAGTTCACAAAATGATATAAATGTTTGCACAAATCGCATTTGTCTAAAGGCCTTTTTTTTCACCTTTGAAGACCTGAAGTATGGAACTTGTCTCGAATTTCACAATCTACGAGAATCACTACAGTCATAGGTATTATCTAGAAGGTGTATGAACAACTTCAATAATAGAGGCATAACGAAGACATTGTTAGCAAAAAATAAATATGCACAAGAACAACAAATGAACATAATCCTATTTGTTTCTAACAATTTGTCTTTGGTCAATGTTGTGAATGAAGACTGTAAAGACGGATTTTCTTCTTTTGTTAATCATATATGAGTATATGTACATATGTTAATCAACCTTTTAGTATGGCAGATGATACTTTAGCTAAGTTAGATAGAAAATCTCATGTTAATAGCGTTTGGGGCGATCAGCCCCTGCTTGTATATCATGAAACCCATTCATTTCTGTAATTTCTAGTTAGTTAATAAAATATTTTTGCTTTCAATAAAATAAATTGACGAAGTAGATCATTCAAATGCGGTATTTTAACAGGACACAAATGGATTTGAGCAAAGATTTTGATCGGGCATTGGAAATTTTGAAGAAGAAATTCGTTATCATTCGTGGACCAGATTGTGGTTTTGATCCTCGTGAATGTATAAAATGATACTCACATGCATAATCTTGCATAAAATGGTAATTCAGGAAACCCGATGTAATAGTGCTTGGCTTGGTTTGGTTTGGTTATTCGGGTAAAGATTTGAGGCCTAAATTTCAACTAGCAAGAGGGCTCTACCTGCAATGGCCTACGGAGGTGTTACATGCAAACCAAAATTTGTATGAGAGATTAAAAGATGAGCTAAAAGCGCATCTTTGGGATGAGTTTCGGAAGATCGGCGAGCGTGCTCAATTTGAATTGTCATTTTGTATCTCATGGTTCTTTTCCCTAAATAATAAAAGCACTTTTAAAAAGGAACTCTATGCCACAAACAGCGATCCAAACGGGCTCCTAATAAGCAAATTATAAACAAAAGGATACTTTCCTAAAATGGCAACAATGGGTCTTGGAACCCTTGACAAAGGAGTTTGGTAGAAGATCCTGTGTCTTGATCATTGGGTCGTTTCCCATCAAAATAGACACCCATTAGGCTGTTTCACAACAGTTGGATCATTTGCCTCCAAATAGGCTATGGTGTGCTCGTCTACATCACTGTGCTTCAAAAATAAAAACATAAGAGTTGTCCGAGACCATGAAACACACTTGAAATGGATCAAAAGCTGACAGTTTTTAAGATATGGTGCAGATTATCCTCACTGATACACAGTTTAACCTTCAATTCTTACTCTTTGTCAATCAATTGATTCAAATACAACATCATTGCAGATACAAGATACGCTTACAAGTATTAAGAATGAGCCAATTTCCTAGTATGACGATCAGCAGGAGGGTTTGAGATCTCCACAGAAAGTCGTCTCCTGATATCATTCCAACTAGGCCTTGCATATCTACAGAGAAATTAGCCTTTATGGCCTTCATCTGGTAGGTATATGGTATGCAGTAGAGTACACAACAGTGAATGTCTACCTTCACGATCTTACTTCTTCCCCTCGTCGTTTCTTTTAAAAGACATAAATGTTTGACTTATCAATTATATCAATTTTGATTCTACCTGCACTAACTTTTCTTTCTCTCTACTTTACTAATCCACAGCAGAACACAGGAAAGCTTTTTTACAGCTAAAATATTTCAACTTCATAAGCAAGTGTAAGGAATCAAGGGCTTACAAAGCATGTAAATCAAGAATCATTTGTTCTCTGCTCACACACGCAACTCAAATCAATAGGTTTGCCCTCTTTCCGTGCATTTCTTAGAACTTTTAGGCTTGTCTCAGTCCAGAGATAGGGCTCCATCACAGTACCTGCACAGTCGGAAAGTCATATTATTTGAAACCTTAAGGCAGGCTCCTTTCAAATTACTTGAGAAATGTTTAACTACAAAAGTTAATAATTCTTATTTCGTATACTGTGGATATGAACTAACCATCTGCAGAATCACTACTTCAATAACTACCAAATTTGATACCTGGATATCTAACACTAACCAGTATGAACTGCTTCACTTTTGCAACATCTTCCATAGTACCAAATTAGAGAGGGGTGGATGTGTGATAATTCCCGTCTAGTATCAAGTTTTTTATATAAAATTGTACGGCTATTTATTTGCAGTTTCTTCATGGACCAACATATACTCGCTAAGGTAAACAATCATAGTAATGTATATTCAATGTATTTTCGGTCATTGTGCACCTTCAAAATGTGATTAAACAATCATAATATGTAAAAAGTTTTAAAGAGTGACGAAAGCTTAAGCCTTGCTACCTGTTGCTGAACTTGTCAACAGCATCTGTAGCGTAAAGAAGTGTTTCATTGGCTTTCTCTAAGACCATGTATAGCTCCTTCCCTCTTGTAACCCGTGCAATAACCCATGCATTATTTTTTGCTCTTATGCAAATTTCCAAATCATTCTCGCGACCTGGTGCATCTTGTTTTGCTCTATGTTTTTCTAGGTCAACTTCCTCTCTAAGCTTACTGAGGGCAAGTAAAGAGTCCTGAAACAAAGTGCCACAATAATTAACAATATTTTGTCAGAAAATATACAACCATCACAAGATAGTCAGTTGGACAGTCTCGCTATTCCTTAACATGGAAACATGTAACCCAAAGAGAATGAGCATCCCTTCGAATCACTGAGAATCTAGAATTCATAAAAAATCAATCAAAAACAAAGATTACTAGGTTTAGGAAATATGCAAGCAAATGCTTTCAATAAACAAGATAAGAGGAAAGACATATGAAAGTTTCAAGCCAGACTAAGACGGTTGCGAATTCACAAAGAAGAGTTTCCTTTCAAAAGCAAAAGCCCACAGCTAAAAATCCTTTCTCACCAAGCGAGTGAACACTTTTAACAACATACATCATTTCTAGTTTGAATTCTTTAAGGGTTGCCTCAAACATGGTTGTAAGATGATGTATAATTCATCCAAAGAACGAAGAAAAACCACATGAAGAATACTCAAGAAATGAGTAAAACTTGTCACTGAAGCCTAAAAGCTGAAACCTATGATTAGTCATGACTTCCAAGTTTAAACGGCACGGTACATAGTTTTTTACCTTTTTTTTTTATCAACTGCAAACAAATAAAGTTTGAAGTTTGAGATTTACAAATCCTACCTTCATTAAGGTTGTAACTTTTACTGGTGGAGAAGCCCTTGATATGTTTCTGTCACTGTCAAACAATAGGTAGCGATACCCAGCAACATGATACGCATTTTCACCACCCCATCCCCTTGTCAATTTCTCTTCGACTTTAATAATTTTCACTGCTGCCTGTGAGATTTAACAAGTAACGAAAATGACATACAAAAAAGGAAATCTCTTGGATGCAACAGGCTAATATTTACGCCACAAAAATAGAAGACTTCGAAAAGAAAAAAAACACCTACATCAGAAAAGAATAATCATACTATCCACCACAAACCCAAACCTGATAAATGCAATGCAAAGACAACACTGAAATGATATAAATAAGAAAGCCACCGTGTAAAACGTTTTATGGCAATGGTTTAATTACTGAATCGAAGGAATCTAATAGTCAAAAAAACCACAACAATGATTGTGTTTTCCAGGAGTCATCCTTGGACTTGTTCGAGGAATATGATGTAGCTGACTTCTTCTACAGATGGGACTCCGCACCAAGATCTTAATTTATGTTATAATTTGCAGCATTATTTGCTTTACACTGTTTAATCGGTCTTAACCTTTCTACAAATGGAGGTCCAATAAAAAATACTAAAGCAGTAATTCAAGATAGGAATAAGATACTCACATTTTCAAGAATTTGCTGCCTTACAATCGATAACCCTTGGTCTCCATTCATCATAGAGCTATATGGAATTAGTAGGATTACCGTAAGATTCTTATGCTGATAGATACAAAGGTACATCCTCTCTTCCATCTGCTGCAGCCACACGTTTGCAGTGGCAGGACTCACTTGACCCATTTCTGTACCCCAAATGTCGGCCACTAGGAAGCCATCCTTCCCTTTAGACCATTTGCCCCTTTGTAATGGCCTTGGAACGTGGTATCTCTGACCATTTCCCACAGGGGAAGTATCATGGGAGCCATAAATATCTTCCGCGGGATAGCTGAAATTTCCTAAAATAGATCCTGTAACATGTGAAGCAGTGTTTGACTTGCGCAGATAAGACCAAGAATTTGTTCCAGCATTTAAAACGCGTGGGGTCAACCTCAGAACAGCATATGTAAATAGATTTAATGTGTCATCCTGCAATAAATTAGGAACATAATGATAAGCATCCCTGGAAAACCTTATATACAGATATTAATATATTACAGATATAAAGGCATGTAAATAACTCTTGATGTATCTCTCTTTATATCATGCTTCTCAGATGCAGCTTATTTTACCTACTTCATTCAGATGAATAAAATGGCATTGAATAAGAAGAGACACATCAAGATGAATAGGCATCTAGGGCTAGATCCAACCGTACAGGAGAGAGAGTTGTGGACACTAGTAAGTCCTGAAACATTATAAGTGAATTGCATGAGCTGCTCCCTGGACATGAAGATTCCAGCACTTTAACTAGTGACTGCAAGAACACGTAGTAGTTTAGTACACAGAACAGTTATTTTCTTATTTTAGGTAGAAACTTAAATTTGTGCCTCCAGACTGTCACTTCTGCCTAATGAACATAGCGCATTTATAAATAAGGATATCAACGTCTTGTTAGACTTCTACAATTGTGCCCAAATGCATAACATTCAAGCCTGCTTTGCATTTGAAAAACGTACATTAAATCATACATTAACAAAGAAAAGGATATAAATTGAGAAACCAAAAGAGTTATTGAAAACTCTATTGATAGACAAATAGATTATGTTGGCTACAATGAATGGAAACTAGTAAACCGTCCCTTATGCCAAAACCAGATTTCCACCGTATTTTTCAATATCTATTTATTTGCTTACAGTCGAATATGAAATGCAGCTGGTCTTATCTAAAGAATGAACATTGCATTAGGTATACGAACTTTTCATAACAAACTAATGTAGCAGCAAACAAATTAATGGAAGTTAAAATTGAAACTAAACAAATAAATCCAGTTCAAGATAGGAGGCTACTCAAGGCCGCAAACCAGAAGTCATAAATTTTTAAGACACTGCAATGGTGTCTGCTGTAAAACAGCTGAACCATGGATGAAGCTGACCTCAACGTCAATGGCAGCATCCCTTCCTACAGTCAGCATCTGCACAGTTCCACGCTCCTTTAAACAATCACGGAAGAATGGTAGTTGGAGTTTCTTCCCAGAAAGAAAATCTGCTTGAGAGAAAAAATATTTTAACACTAACATTGGAGTCTCACAAACTTCAGCAGTGGCTTAGTCTAAAACTACAACCCAGCGAATGTTTTTACATTTGTTAACAACCCTAGCTACAGATCAACTAGAGAAGAGAATGATGAGTAGACGAACTTCTTAAGGGTCACTGCAGCTGGAATGTACTTAAATAATGGATTGATATCTTACCTGTTAAATAATCCGTAATGAAAAAATATAGATGACTACGGACAAGCCCACCACTAGGTTCTTTTTCAAGTAATGATCTAACAGATCCATGAAACATCACGAAAAGAGAATGTACTTCCTTAAGAACTCTTTGCAATGCATCAATCCGCCAAATCGCTTCTGCCTCCTTATTTTTTTCTACTACCTACAATTTAAGTAAAGCATCTGTTACCAACTCTTCAAGTGCATCAATCAGTTGAATTTCTTTCACCTCCTTCTTTTCACTACTACCCACACTTAAAGTGTATCATCTCTTAAAACCGTCAGAATTTCATTATTAACAAGAGCTAATAAGTTCTGGATTTTTTTTGGTGTGTCATCAAAAAGAGCTTTCGATGCCTCATCCAGTGTTTGCACATTAGCTTCAGTCCAGACTAGTCATTAACTTGGCTCTGATAATGGCGTAGGACCGTCAATTCCTTACTTAAAAATTGCTTAAGCTGTGAAACGTCAAATAACATATAAGTGGCTAGCAAGACTTAGAGTGAGATATGCACAATCAGGTACTGTTAGTACCCACCTAGAAGCCTCCTAATGAATGCACTCCTCCTTACTTAGAAGTTAACCCATTGTAAGGAACACTTTATATAATACTACATATTACCTAGTTCAGCTGCTAGGATAAGCAACTGTACCCTTCAGTTTTTGAATCTTTTTACAAGTTAAAAGATGATAACCTAAAGAATCAATGAATACAACAGAAAGATAAAAATACTATCCTAAAATCATGAGTGACATAATTCCCGACTCCCACATACAGAATCCTAAAAATAAAGTTCTTAAACCAAATCATCGTGATCCTGAATTTATATTTTAATTTTGACAACTCTTTAAATGAAGTTATTCATACCAGTTAGACGTGGAAATGCCTTACATTTTAGACACTTCATACTTTTATCATGAACTCCTGATTATCTATGAGAAGGCAAGCAACCTTGTATTTGCAACACAATGATGAAAGCAGGACTCATGAATCAATGCCTTGGCCCTTGACTATGTAAGTTAAGTCCCATTATTTGTTTTATTATTAAGACTTGGGATTTATAACAGGGGCAGAACACATTTCTTCTGGAGACTTGCAGTAGCACTTACATGCAGCAACACACATTACAGACCTCAGTGATTACTACAAAATTACTAGGAAAACTACAACAAATAAGCACGTACCATCACCATCCAGATATCTGCCTCTGCTTCGTGGAAAACATGGGAATGCCTCTCTGCTTCTATGACCTCACAAGCAGCTTCTGGGGAAAAAATTCTACAAAAAGGGAGGACACGGGAAAAGGAATAAAGATGATTATTTTATCAATGTAATGATTAACAGTATTGGTATAATTTGAAAATAATGGCAAAACTGATAATCGAAGCAGAAAATAATTACTAATAGAACGAAACAGTATACCACAAACAGAAATTCCGATGCAGGAGCATAATTAGTTAAAATGTTTTTTCTAATTTGAGTTATTTGGTCGCTAATACGTATGGGACTTTCTTATAGATTAAGGGCTAGAATTTAAAGTATCTTTATTTGAATTCTTAGATAGGAAATTCTAATATAAATAGGTTTATGAAATTCTTTGTAGGCAGTTTTTATTATTATCATATTTCCATTTTCAGTTGAGTTTATGATAAGAACTTTTCATTATCTACCTTCTGTGTGAATCAACACTATTGCTGCGCCATAATATTCTCTATAATCATAAGAGTTGCAACCTTTCAGTTCCAAACTAAATAACTAATCAAAAAGAAAAGGGTAAGACAAAGACTTGCCTAGAATGTACCACTGGATTGTGTCCCTAATGTCTAAACGCCAGCTATCATGCTACTAGCATCATGCAAGATATATGCTTGGATTGTCAAGCAGTTTGTTGAGGTTATCCTTTCAAATTATGTAATGCTGATACTGTAATATTTCCACGTGTTTCCATGTAGGACACCAGTATAGAGCGTCAAACAAGATGTTAAAAAGAAGCGTAAATTTATGCATAAACCTGTCATTTTATTTGGTATTACGCGAATATATTTTTGATCATACTTATACCTGTAGGAATAATACTGTATAGGTTACACACAAGACAACTGTTTCAGAAGAATGAAAAAATGCGTGCAAATGATAGTGAGCAAGTACCTAATATCCACTAAAAACTTCGAAAATGCTAGATACCCCACAAAAGTTTTCCCCGCGACGTGTCTTTAGCCAAGACCCACCATGGGGCCTTAAAGGGTTCACCGTTTCCAGATGAAGGCCTTAGATTGGGTGCCACGTCGTCATGGGGGATGATTGTGGGGGGTATGTAGCAGCTTCGATAAATTTTACCACTGAGACTGAAATTTTCAGAAGTGTCAGACAGGACAAGAGTGCCCCTGTGACTGTGTTAAATGTGCTGATGTGGCAGATCCAGAATTGCGAAGTGTCCGAATTAGTTTGTAGATAGCTTTCAAACCAATCTGTATCCCTCATCTGAATCTCATTCAACAACCCAATGCATAATAATTAAGATTAGTAAGGACCGTAATTATTGTCTGTTTTTCTTCACTCACCATGAAGTTATGCGAGTATCAAAACCAATAACATATCGAGATTATCTCAGTTGTTGGTACATCTATACAAAATAGTTTAAGGGGAGCACACGTTTTCCAGAAAGTAAAAGAAAGGACGCTCCAAGACACTCTTATTCTTATCAATAGTTGCACACAATATGTAATCAGAACGGAAATGTAACTTTGCTTACCTTGTAAATGTAATAAGTCCTTCGCTGAGCCCTATAACAGAAAGTTGTGTCGTAAACGGGCAATCAGTAGGATAGAAGAATAAAACCTTGTCAAGCTCCTGCCCTTCATGTTGTCCCCTTTTCAAATCAAAAATGCAAAACCGAACGCCCTCACTGACAGGCATTGTGGATGACAACCCCATATAAAATCCTCTGTAATCACACCTTAAACTGCAAGTTAATATTAAAAACAGTATTTTCGAATGTAATTACTAGCCATAGTTCCTCTGAAGAGATAAGTATCTTCAACTATTCAATAATGGATCGTAGTATTTGGGTTCAACGTAAATTGCCAGTAGAAGCAAGGAAACTATCATCATACCTGCTAGTCAGTAACTGCACATCTCATCCATCCTAATCGGCCAGCACAGGAGGCCCTTTTGTGGTGATGAAAAGTGATTCCTGCTAGTCACAAAAAAGTGTCCGCTGAGCAAGATGTGAGTAACTACAACTTCACCCCAATTTCACTACAATATCTTCCAATTCAAATTTTCGATTGGAATCAGGTCAAAACTTATGTCGGCACCCAGAGTTGCTGCAGTGTTGCTAATACCAGAATTGCCCTAACTATGTACAAAAACCAGCAGGTGAGTCCAAATTGAATGTTCTAATGTTAATCAAATATTCTAACTTCTAAGAGGGGAATTCCACAAAACTCGATCATCACTTTCCTTAAACTATCTAATCTACAAATGCCCGAATTTAAACCTCAGTATTGAGTCTATGCTATAAAAAAATCAAGTTTGTTCGAGGAATTAATTAAAATCCAAATTGGAATGAAATTTTCCCTTAAATAATGAAATCAATCATAGAGATCAAAAATTGGAGAAGCAAGTTGAATTAGTTTTCACATACCCAGATTGAAAATTTGTTCCAAAAGAGGATGATGAATGAAGCTCTTCCTAGTGTACTCGTGAATTGCAGATTGTGGTTGTTTTTTTTTATGAACCCTGCCTAGGGTTTTGCTTTTGCATGTAGCATGTAGAGAGAGAAGAGAGAAATGTTGACGGGTTGTTGAATGAATCAGAGACAATAGTAGGCGCAGCGAAATTTCTTGTGTGTTTTTGCTGTCTCCTCGTTCAGCAAATTTTGCCTGTGTGGAATTTGTATTAATATCCCTACTATCCATGGGTCTTCATAAATGACCTTATCAACTATATTAATGCCTCTGGTCCAAAAACAAAAAAATTTAATTAATTATACTTCCTATAACACCCCTCTCAGACTTTAGTGTTCACTTTTATTTTTGTGGGAATTGAATAAATGCCCCCTAGTTTTGATGGGTTTCATAAGTACCCTTGTCCGGCTATAATTATACCCTTCCGTTTTATAGAATGAATCCATTTAATAATTCATTCCAAATTTACCCTCTTTATGGATTAGATTAGATCTGAGTTTCCGTCGAAACAAAAAAAATTCAGAGAAACATATCTCTGTGAGAGAAGACGAATTCCACCACCACCACCACCTTTACCAGCTCCGCCACCCCACCAAATCCGTCATCACTTCCAGCACCACCTCCTAGTCCACCGTCTCTATAATTTCCATCATCAGCTCCATCGCTACGGAGAAGAACAAGAAGGCGAGAGAGGTTTCACTGGTGAATAGATTATATCCTAGTTCACCACCAACAGCACCACCACCACCTCCTAAACAATCGATTTTCACTTGATTTACTACCTCCCGTTCTTATTCATCTTCTATGTTTGGAAATTAGTTTTGAAAATCAAATTCGAGAGATCGGAAGATATGGTTTTATGTTTCGATTTATATTTTCGAGTTTGAGATTTGCATGTTCAATTTGTTGAAGCTTAATAAGTAATCTATATGTTCATCATTTTGTTTCAGAGATTTTCAATTTTGATTTTGTGGTTGTTTCTGTGTTGATTCAGGTGGATTGTATTTGTTTTCTCTGACGATAATTTAGGTTCATAATCTGGTTCGACACTAGGTCAGTGTTTTACAATCTACAAATGCCCATAACCTGTTCTAGAGAACTACTTTGAGATTTTCTATGATTAATTTTATCTTAATGAGCTAACTAAAGTTGCAAGGCATCAGGCCCTTTTTTATTCTCTGTGTGGTGCTATTTAGTTGTTCGTTGCTACTGTATCTTTAGAGTGATCTATTATTCGTAGGCCTATATGCTTATCACAATTCTACTTTCTATAACCGACTAACCGCATTACAAATTGGATGTTAAAACTGTTTTACGATTATTGCCAATTCTTAGTAATTAGTTTGATTGTGGAATGTGGATTATTAACTGTAAAATAGGTGATGGGGATGAGATTGAACTGTACATAGGTTCATTACTTACATGGAATTTGTTTTAGTTTATTAGAGTGATGGAGTGAGAGTTTCTTAAATCATTTGTTGTTTGGCAGTGAAAGACCTTGTTAGTGTATATCATGTATGACTAAATGTTTCCATACATTCGCAGGAAAATGCATGATACGTGTGATTTAGAAATCAAGATAAAGTGGTTTGCTGATTGTGAGATATATCTTCAATTACAAGAGAGTGTTAGGGGATGTCATGTTCTTTTAGTGCTACCTACATGCCATCCAGCAAATGGGAATCTTATGGAGCTTCTAATAATCATATATGGTTGGGTAAGAGCATCGGCTAAGACCATTACTGTAGGTAAACTTTATTCAGTACTATGATAATTATGTTGCGCGGTCTTACATTCAGTTATGCTTAAGAGTTGCTAAGATAGATACAATCTTAGAGGGTAGAAATAAGTACATGTGTCCCCCTTGTTTGAGACTTAGGTTCGTTAATTTTGTTTCATTCCGTTGTGCATATACCGTGTGTTATTTCATTTAATTGATAATATATCTTGTCCGTCATAATCGTACTCATGTGCTTCGGTTTAGTAATTTCATTTTCCTTGAATAGTGTGAAATTGAACTGATCCTGTGGTGCAATGGTAGCACAACTGATTCCACGTCAGAAGATGCGTGTTCGATTCACGTCAGGTTCACTAATTTTGGTACATCAATTTTTGGGATCAACTTTGGTTGTTGACACTGGATTTTGGGGGCAACTTTGGTTGTTGATACCATATTTTAGGATCAACTTTGGTTGTTGATTCTATAAATAATCTGAATATTGTCTGAATTTTTAATTTTGGGGATCAACTTCGGTTGTTGACACCATATTATTTATTTATTTTATTTTATGATTTTTGTTTTAGGATCAACTTAGGTTGTTGATACCATATTTTGGGGATCAACTTCTGTTGTTGACACTATATTTATTATTATCTAAAATTATTATTATTTCTGATTTTTGTTTTTGGGATCAACTTTGGTTGTTAGCATCATATTATTATTCTATTTTTTTATTAAAAGTTTCTGATTTTTGTTTTCGGGATCAACTTCAGTTGTTGACACCATATTTTGGGGATCAACTTCGGTTGTTGACACTATATTCTTTTTTTTCTTTTTTTCTGATTTTTGTTTTGGGGATCAACTTTGATTATTGACACAAACGGCGGTGGCGGCGGTGGTGGTGGACTGGTAGTGGTGGCGGCGGCTACGGTGGTGGTGTTACGGTGGTTGAGCGGTAGTGGTGGTTAGTAGCTGGTGTTTGTTGAGCGGTGGTGGTGGAATGGTAGTTGAATGTTGGTGGTGGCGGTGGATATGTGGTGATGCTAATGGTGGCGGCGGCAGTGAAGTGGTATAGAATTTTTTTTGTTGCATTTTGAAATAAAGAAACATATTATATGAATGAGGGTATTAAAGTAATCTATTTTTAAATGGATAAGGTTTATAAATGATAGGGGTATATTTATTGTTGTATAAGGGTATATTTGTTGGGTGTAAAAATCAGGGGTATATAATTAATATATCCAATTCAGATATGGGAGAAACGATCTCTCTTTTCTCGGCATCACCACCACCCGCTCTGCCATTACCGTCACCTTGCCACTGCCACCATCCCCATCGTTGCTACCACCACCACCATCTCTATCCCCACCACCGCAACCACCACAACCATCTCCATCTCCACTATCAACAACATTTAAAATTACAGAGAAATATTCTCTTCGTCGGAAATCAATCTCAGATTCAGAAATCAGGCTTGATAATCATCATCAACAGTTTATATTCTTCTTCTTCTTATACTCTTCATTATAAGAGTGATTTCCATGGTCATTTGAAAATTCAGTAATTCGGGAGATTCGATTTTAGGTTTCGATTTTGTGGTGATTTTGAATTGAAGATTTGCAGTTCTGCAGAAGCTTAATTAATAACTAAATTTGGAACCAAATTTTGGGTAATATCTAAAAGAGTTATCAATCTTGTTTGTTTTAGGTTTTTGATTGTAGAGATTTTAATTCAAAAATCAAATCCGAAACCAAAATTTTCAGATTCTGAAATTTTTCAACATGATTTTTGAGATTATTAATTCATCAATGAAATAGGTATGATGTTTCTTTGTTTTAGGTTTTTCAATTTGATTTTGGTGTATATATTTGCAGCTATGGACACAACAGAAATAATAGCTTCAAAGGCTCCTGGTGTTCTCAACAAGTAAGAATTCTCAACCTGTGGTATTATATTTTTGTATAAACAATGTATTTAGATGAATTATTACTACAATCTGAATATGCTCTATGGTCAAATGTTATTGTAGTTACTATTTAATGGTGACTTAGGTTAGCAAGATTCTTATTAATAATGCTAGCTAGCAGGTAAAATGTGTACACTTTTATTATAGGTATGAGAGCGATACCCAAGCACCAGTCCAAAACTTTAATCACTATGCGGGTGGCTCCATTGATACGGTATGTTGTTGTTTCTATGGCAATCTAGGTGTGTTCTGTGCTGACACATTTTGGGTGCAATTTATCCTCGTAGCATCATGTCCCGTTCAGATTCTAAATGATTTCGAATGGGGTGTAGAGCTGCAACATTTTTATTTGGAAATTACATTGGAGTGGACCCATATTTCACTTTGAAATCATTTGCAAAAAAATGGCCAAGTGGGTAGGAAGTGATAGATTGAAGAGGATCTAGTGAGTAGTAACACAGGAAGAAGGTTGGAGATGGAAAAGGTTAGCTCATTTTCAAGGTGTAGTGTCCGTTATCAGTTGGTTCTTTTCAAGAGGACCATATATGTATGATTGACAATAATAGGAATCCGTTAATATTCTCGCACCAGGACACCTTGTATGGGAAGCTTGAAGTCCCGTTAGCATGTATGATCATATCCTTATAGGTAAGAGTACTGCACATATTTTTTTGTCTCTGTTTCTTTATGTTCCACTTTTGTTAGTATTATTTGTTTGTCCAGAATTGACTGACTTAGATGGATGACGACTGTATAGGGCAAAATTACGCATTATTATCTGGAACAAGCATGGAAACTCCACATGTATCTGGAATTGCAGCATTAATCATGCAATTCAATCTCTATAAGTGTAGTTTCACTTACTCTATAACAGTTCGAATTAACTAATATGTTACTCTTTACTCTTGCGCAACATTTGCACTAGTCGTTTAACTAGCGAGTTAATTTTGGTAACATGAATTTGAATTTTAGTACTAAGAAATTGAACTCAAGTTTGAATTTTTGCATCTGGACCACTTCTAGGTCCTGCAATTTATCCTGGTTACTGAATGGTGGTTTCGCGGGAATGTCAGGTGCTGGTTATCATCGGATTATCGGTCCTGCTGCAAATGGGAAATGAAATATGGATGATGATGCTCAGAAACGTGTTGCTACATCCCTGGGAGTTGATGGTTGAAAGATGGATGATGATTCTTCTGATCTCGTAAGAAGCTAAAGTGTTGGTGCAGGCAAACAGAATCTTAGAGGCATTGATGGGCGATTTAGGCTATGCCAGATGAGGTCAGTAGATTTTTACTATGCCAGCTTGTGTTTGAATTAATAATTGTTATCAAATGTTTATCATTATTTCCAATAATAGAATTTTTTTGGTGCATAAACATATATAGACACGTCAGGTACAAGGTCGACTATCTATCTCGATTTAAGTCATGTTTTTAGTAGTCAAAATAATTCGATTAACATCTTTGTATTCTTCGGTGCACATTAAGTCGAACTTGTGGTGTAATGGTAACACACCTGACTCCATGTCAGAAGATGCATGTTCGATTCACGTCACGTTCAAATACATCAATTTTTTGGATCAACTTTTCTTGTTGATACCATATTTGGGGATAAACTTTCGTTGTTGATACCATATTTTGGGATCAACTTTGGATGTTGATATCATAAATAATTTGAACATTTTTTGAATTTTGAATTTTTGGGATTAACTTCGGTTGTTTACACCATATTATTTATTTATCTTATTTTCTGATTTTTGTTTTGGGATCAACTTTGGTTGTTGATACCATATTTTGGGATCAACTTCGGTTGTTGACACCATAGTGTTATTTCTATTTTTTCTGATTTTTGTTTTTGGAGTCAACTTCGGTTGTTGACACCATATATCTTTTTATTTTTATTTTGTTTATTTTCTGATTTTTGTTTTAGGGATCAACTTCGGTTGTTGATACCATATTTTTGGGTTCAACTTCGATTGTTGACACCATATTTTTATTTTTTTATTTTCTGATTTTTGTTTTGGGGATCAACTTTGGTTGTTGACACAATCGGTGGCGGCGGCGGCGGCGGCGGTGGTGGTGGCGGCGACAGTGGCGGTGGTGGCGGCGACGGCAGACTGGCAGTGGTGGTGCTCCATTGGTGGTGGTGGTGGAGTGGTGGCGGAATGGTAGTTGAATATTAGTGGTGGTGGTGGATATGTGGTGGTGGCGGTCGTGAAGTAGTAGAGAAAGAAATTTGTTGTATTTTGAAATAAAGAAAATTATTTAAGGTAATCTATTTTTAAATGGATAAAGTTTTTAAATGATAGGGGTATATTTATTGTTGTATAAGGGTATATTTGTTGGGTGTCAAAATTAAGGGTATATAATTAATGTACCCTTTTTTTTCCTAACAGGAGGCCGAGGCCAAGATTACATCTGCAGCAGAGCCATCCAAAATCGGGATGTTTAAATTCCTGATATTTGATTTTTCTAGTTGAAATTTAAATTCAATACAAGAAGGGGGAGTCTCATCCCAATTAATAATGTGTTATAAAAATGTCTTGTTTCCTTCCTTGGGATATCTGCTATCTGCTGCAACATTTCCTGTTCTGCGAACAAAATAAAAACCTAAAAATTAAGTTGGTACAATTATAAGTTTTTTTGTAACTGCTTCCTCCAAATAGCTTTGCTGATTCAAGAGATGTCAGTAGTGGAACCATTCAAACTTTTGATTAGAGGTTCACTGTCACTTTCAATGCTGAAATTTGCTAGTTGCTTCTCCTCTGCCCAGGTAGCTGCCTGTAAAAGTCCTACAAATTCTGCCTCTTGTGGATCTGAGCAGTCTGAGGGTCCTACTCTTGCTCCTTCGAAAACTCCTGCATCACCTCTCAAAATTAAAGCAAAACTAAAGGGAAGATTTTCTGAAATCCAAGAAGCAATAACATTTATCTTTTTTTGTATCTTTAATAGGAGGAGTCCATGGGGTATTCTTGTTTTTGTTCTTCTTTTTCTTCAACCTACTTAAAGGGTTCTCCTTTTTTTCCCCAGAAATCTAAGTGCCTCTGAATTTCTTTAGCTAGTTGCTGAGGTGTTTGATTCTTCCCTTGAAAAGTTTTATTACATCTTGTTTGCCATATGAACCACATTTTTGTAGCCACTATTTCGAAAGAAATCACAGAATTGGGGGATTGGAACCAATCTTTACAGATATCTACTATTTTCATAGAATCATTGAAGTTTATGTGAACAGGATTTGGTGTTAACTCCCAAACTTCTTTTGCAAAAGGACAATGAAGCAGTAGGTGGTCAATTGTCTATTCCTTCTCCCTATAGAAGTTACAATTAGGGTTGATGTTTTCATTATGCCCGATAATTTAGAGTTAGTTGACAAAGCATTATGTAAACATTTCCAAATAAAGAGTTTGATTCTAGGTGAAACTGCTAAGTTCCAAATGGATTTCCATAAATTGTCATCTAGATTTAGGTTGGAAGAATTTAAATTCTTTTCACAAAATTTATTGTACATTGAAAGAGATTGATCTTACAAATTTTTTCAGCTACATTATTAGGGAAACAGGGGAAAATCAGGTATTTGTTCTAGTTGTTTGTGGATATGTCTATTAAATCAGCAACCAGAGATAAGGAAGCATTAGATGTGGATTTAAGATAGAGAAGGTTTGTTTTTAAGCATGGTATCCAGTTGTCTTCCCATATGTTTATATTGATATCATTTCCTACTTCACAGATACTGTTTTGAGTTATTAGAGATAGACCTGTGCAGATACATTTCCAAGTCCAGAAGCATCTTTCTAGTGGTTTTGCTCTTAAAGGAGACTTATTTCTAAAGTATTTAGGACCAAGAGCCTTAGCCCAAAGGGCATTTGGTTCTTTCAATAATCTTCATGCTACTTTAGCAACTGGAGCTAGGTTGAATTTGTGTGCATCCCTAAATCCTAATCCTCCCTTGTACAAAGGTTTACACATACGTGGCCAAGCTATTGGGTTAAAAACCTCTAACATTTGGTTCCACACCCCACCAGAAATCTCTCTGTGTGGCATTTATTTTGTTAGATATCTTCTTTGGTAAGTATAAAACATCCCATCTTATAGGAGGCCGTACTAGCTAAGACGTATTTGTTAAAAACTATTTTACTGGTTTGGGGTAATACCTTGCTTTTCCAACCTTGAGATTTATGTTTCATCTTTTCTAGGATAAATTCAAAAGTTTTAATCTTAAAATTATCTATGAACAAAGGTGCACCTAGATAAGAGTCCATTAAGTTGATATGTTTGATTTTTAATAATTTGGACATCATTCTCTGGTGCTCAGGATGGACTTTCTTACTAAAGAAAACTCATGATTTATTAAAATTTATCAGTTGACCTGAGGCCTGACTGAAAAGATTGATAGTGTTCAGAAGATTTTTTTCATTATATTAAATCAGCCTTGACAAAAAGAAGACAATCATCAGCGAAAAGAAGATGAGAGATAGGGGAATTTTTTGGAGTTATTTTGACTCCATGAAGGATTTTTTTATCTTCTTGGGCTAACAAAAGTCTTCCATACAAATGTTAAAGAGGTATGGAGATACGGGATCTCCTTGTCTTATACCCATGGTGGTTTGAAGAATTCTCCCGGTGAACCATTCAGTAAGACAGCTATTGAGGAAGTTGAGATACATTATTCAATGAGAGCACAAACCTCTGGGCTGAAACCAAAGGTTCTTAGAGTTTTTAATGGAAATTTCCAATTGACTCTGTCAACGGCTTTAGACATGTCAATTTTAACTCCTAAGCCACCAGTTTTAGTTTTTTTATTCTTAAAAGAATGAATAATTTCTTAGGCTACTATGATATTATCAGAGATTTGTCTAGAAGAGAGTAAAACAGATTGATAAGGAGAGATAATCTTTTCAAGTAAGGGTTTCATTCTGTTAGCTAAAAACTTTGTTATGACCCTGTATATAGTGTTACATAGACCAATGGGTCTAAATTTTCCAGGATCTTTGGGATGTTTTACTTTCGGGATGAGGAAAAGATGGGTTTTATTAAGTTTAGGGTTCAATTTCCTAGTTTGGAAGAAATCTTGTATTGTTATAACTACTAGTAGTTGCCAACAGTTTCCCAACTATTTTTTAAGAAACTAACTGGGAATCCATAAGGACCAGGAGATTTATTAGGTTTCATGTTATTAATGACAACGAAAATTTCCTCTTCTGAGGGGATAGAAGATATGGAAAGGTTTTCACGATTAGAGATACAGGCAGGTATATTTTCAAGAATTGTGTCAGGTAAAGAGTGATCAACAATTTCTTCTGTGAAAAGAGTTTGAAAATAGTCAGTGAGAATCTTTCATATTTCTGTTTTGTTATGAGTGACTGTGTTTTGCTTATTGGTTATGCACTCAATGTTATTCCACTTCATGCTTCTCAAAGTAACAATGTGGACGTATTTAGTGTTTTGGTCTCCTAAGTTAATGATTTTGTCTCTAGATTCTTGCTTAATTATTTCTTTTTGAGTGTCATAAAGAGATTATAATTGATCCAGTTTTTGTTTCAGCAAGTTTTTAGAAAATTCAGAAATTCCTCTTTGTTTAATCATGTCAATTTCGTTAATAACTTTAGCTATTTTCTTATTTGGTTGGCCAAAAACATTTTTCTTTCAATGTACAAGTTTTTTTTTTTTTTACTACGAAAAGAGAAATTTTATTAAGATTGGGCATTAAGAGCCAAATAGTTTTCATCCTCTGTGATTACTGAGCTTAACCAAGAGGGCATTTCATACTGCCATTCTTGTACCCTAGAAAAATATAAAGACTTCTTAGCTATAGTGTCTGCAACATTGTTGCCTTCACGATAAACAAAAGAACATTTCCAATTACTAAACTTATTAAGAAGGAAGATTGAATCTATAATTATGCATGCATTGGTCCATTTGACTTCTCCAAGATTTCCATTCAAAGCATTCACCACCTTTTGGCTATCCCCTTCCAGATGCAATCTTGTTATTCCCTTGTCTTTATCCCATTTAATTGCCTCAAATGCCGCCAATGCTTCTGCCTGCTCTGGATCTAAAGCTTTTATGGAAAGTCCCCTAGCTCCATTGCTTCTACCTGCAACATTACGACAGATTAGTCCTATGCCTGTGGTCTCGGTATATTTGCAGAACGCTGCATCAAAATTAACTTTGATATCATCAGCAGCTGGTCTTTTCCATTGTTTTGGAGCTAAAGCAGCTATGTTTACTCTTCTGTTTGGGGGAGAGCTACCCTGGATTCTTAACCAATCAGAAATGTGATTTTTTATGCTCATAGTAATAAAATCAACATTGACCTGCACATTCTCAAACACAACACTGCACCTAGTTTTCCATATTTGCCACATTGTAAAACATATAGTGTTAAACTGATTAGTATTATTTGGCCTAAGATTGACATCTTTATCAAACCAAAGTTTAACCCAGGAATGAATATCCTTACCTTGCAGCAACTGCACACAGCTTAAATCAATGTTGTTAAGAACATATATAAAGATGTTGCATTCAACAAACAGATGCCGAGAAGACTCATTATGATGGTTACAAAGAGGTCAAAAAACCTGATTATACTTAGTGAATCTGGATAATCTATCTCTGGTAGAGAGGCACTTATGGAGGAATTTCCATAAAAAATGTTGAATCTTGATAGGAAGATTGGTTTTCCAGAGAGCTTTCCAGTCTATATCATCACTATTAGGAGGTTTAGCCTGGGAATCATCCAAAATAGCCCTATAGGCAGATTTAACAGAAAAAAAGCCCATTAATGGCTGGCTTCCACCTAATAACATCCTTACCAGAGATAGGAATTCTGATATCTTGAATGGCTTTAATGGTATTTCTATCAAACAAAGCTTCAAGAGTGTCAGTTTTCCAATTATGGGTACTAGCATCTATCAAATCAGAAACTTTACTGATATTTGCAGACATAAAGTTGGATTTAGGAGGACCAAGCATGGATGGGATCCAATTATCTTTGTAAATTGAGATGCTACTGCCATCACCTAGT
>JAJJMB010011095.1:11935669-12021700 GCA_023531105.1 Papaver atlanticum
AAAAATGGGTACTAATAATATATACAATAGAGATGAAAATAGACACATAAATGCGTCTATCATTCACCTGGAGAGCCATTTAGCAGAATAGAAGTGGGGATAGTTGAAATACATTGGTAAAAGAGATCACACCAATCAGAAGAGAAACCTAAACTTTTTAGGCTGTGAAATAATTTAATGGCCATCCAACCCTTCACACTCTTAGTTTTTTTTATGGTATCAATCAACTTATGAGCCATAACAATATTATCTTGTATCATTCTACCAGGGACAAAAGCAGACTGAAATGGTGATATAAATTTATTCAGGAGTGGCTTAAGTCTGGTAACAAGTAATTTTGAAATGATTTTATAGCTTACATTACATAAGCTAATAGGTCTGAAATCTGCAGCTGAAACAGGATAAATTTTTATAGGAATTAGAGCAGTAAAATTATGATTAAGCTGCTTTAAAAGATGATTTGAGTGGAAGAAAGCTTGAACCATGCTAACTATATCATTACTAACAGTTGGCCACATTTTTTGATAGAAGCCAGGGGGAAAGCCATCAGGTCCTGGGGTAGTCCAAGAATGCATGCCAAAAACCACATTTCTAATTTCATCATGAGTAGGGACAACCATTAGCATAGAATTATCATCATTAGTAATACAAGGAATGACATTACTAAAATAGTTAGAAGCATCAGGGGGAGAAGTAGACCTGCTCATATTATAAAAGTGATCTTTTAGATTATTTGCAATATCAGCCCTATCAGTAAGCCAAGTCCCATTAGCATCCTGAATGGTGTCTATATTACTTCTTTTTCTTCTAAAATTCACTTTTTGATGGTAGAAAGCAGTGTTTCTTTCTCCATTCCTAAGGTCTTCATCCTTATTTATTTGTTTCCAGAAGTCCTCTTCTATTTCATACCATTGGTTTAGTTTGCATTTGAGTTCCTCTAACAAGTGATCATTATCCCTGCTATGTATCCTAGAAAGATCCTTTATTTGAGCCTTTATCTTTTTAATCTGTGTACTAATGTTGCCAAAGCTAACATCATTCCATTTATTCAGTTACTGCTTAGTATTATACAAAGATTTTGTGACTCTAAAAGCATGTGAACCTTTGCTATTTACCTTCCAAGTGTTTTCAATTAAAGTTTTGCAACTGTTATCTCTAAACCAGGCTTTGTTTAATCTAAATGGTTTATAGGTATCATTTGAGGTTCTAGAAGTAGTTAACAATATGGGACAGTGAACACTAGCTAAGGGAATTAGGTGGTACACAACACAATTAGGGTAGAAATTCAACCAGTTATCACAAGCAATGAATCTATCTAGTCTTTCAAGTATCATAACATGATCAGTTATTCTATTTGTCCATGTAAAAGGATTTCCTATGTAGTTTATGGAGTGCAAGCCATTATTAGCTTCATAATTAACAGATTGACTGATTAAATTCCCACCATCTTTTTCATCCCGAGAAAGAACAAAATTTAAGTCTCCTGCAACAATCTAAGGAAAGTTGAGATGATTTACATTATCCTGCATGTAATTCCATTGTGCACTTCTAATATCTGGGTCAAGAGCACCATAAGTAAAAGATACCAAGGATTTTTTAGTTTTAGCATCAATCTCTACAGTGCATTGTATCAAATTATGTTTTATGCCTAATATTTCAAGGTTTATTTCATCCTTCCAAAGAAGGCATAAGCCCCCTGAGGTACCAATTGGATCATGTAAACAACTATTTGGGTAGCGTAAGCTGGATACATATTATTTCATTTTCTTGGTGTGATTTTTGGTTTCAATGAGGAAAATAATATCAGGGTTGTTTGATCTAATCAGTTCCTTAAGGTGTTTTCTGGTGTCACTATTACCAAAACCACAAACATTCCATGATAAAATCTTCATATTTGACCAAAGGTAGTGATTTATCTTAAAATTGCAAAAATAGCTGTAAAAAAATGAAGAACTGGAGCAAGTTTTGTTTGTTTGGATAAAAATTACCTCATTATCCCCCATATGTTTTCCAGAGTGATTGTCTTTATGTGTGATTCTAGTTGTTGTTTGTTTCTCTTTTTGATCTCCATTGTTGCTAGCATTACCTTCCCTATCAGGGTTGATTTCTGAGACTCTGCTTGTGCCAATGCACCTTTGTCTTTTACCTGACCTTCCTAGATCATTCTCAACTTCAGGAATTCCTTGAATCTTCACACATACACCATCTTGAGGTGGTATAAAAGGTGCAAGTTTGAAAGTCCTCCTAGCAACTTGTTTAGGAACTGTACTTGAAGTGGTACACATTGTGACACTTTTCTTCAGTTTTCCTACTCCTCCAAAAGGATATGGTTTAGAATGAACAACCTTGACATAGTTTGCTGCATCTGGACAGGCTCCTTTACAGTGGTTTATGATGAAGCAATCTTTACATCGCTTGTTAGGTTGCTTTTCATAGAAGAATCTCACCCATTTTGTAATCCTTGCTGCAGTTATTGCTAGGACGCCTCTTCTCAAAGGGGTGGTTAACTCAATTTCGACACAAACTTTAACTGGCACTCCTTCAATTGGAATTGCATTTGGAGGTTCAATTGCAATGACTTCACCTAACAGCTTACCCATTTCTGTCACAGCTTTGACATTCATATGTTCAGGTTGGAGATACTTGAGTTGGATCCAGTATACCTGATTGCTCCAATCTAAATTTTGGTGGATTAGACCTTGTAAATAGTCATACAACATGCACAGATATCCATCAATATCCCACGGACCCTCTTCAATGAACTTATCTTCTATTTTTTTGTCTTTGAGTTTAAAGATCATCACATTCGTATCCACTTCTATGATTTTAACTTCTTCAGGAGGAATGAAATTCCAGGTAAATTGTAAATTTTTCTCCACAATTGCATAAGGCATTCTTCCTTCAATGATGATTTTACCGATTAAGCAAAAATCCCATTCCCCTTCTTTTGGGTCCTCAGTTTCAGACTAAGACTGATTGAGAACAATAAATTCTTCCGCCTTCTCCAGTTCTAATGTTGCCTTTCTAAATTTCAAAGATATCTTCGAGACTCCTGATCTTGAATTAGCAGCATTTGATTCACTATTTTTTGGATCTGACATTTTTAGGTTTTCAATATCGAGACTCCAACAATGAGATGGTTTTAAAGTATAAGGGTTTATGTTTTTTTTTCTTCCATTAGGGTTTCTGAGAATAGGATTAACATTGAATTCCTGAATATTTGGCACGGAGATATTTTTGGGTGGGATTGAAACCGAAAAGGCAACAGAATTAGGTAGATTTGACTCTAAATTCAGTAAGAGTAGAAAAAATTTGAATTTGAATCTAACTTTCCGCCTTCTGCACGTGTTATTGGTATGGGTACCATGAAGATTGTTTGGATCGGAAATGTTGAGCATCTTTGAGATGGTGATACTAGCAACAATGGATATTGTATAGATAACATCAACTTCCACAAGCAAAAGAACAACAGCAGCAAACGCTATAATCAACACATGTAAATAGGCCAACGTCATTTATAGACAATACTATGTAAACACAAGGAGAGAAAACAAGGGATTTAGTTATGCATAATCCAAAAAAAAAAATTAAAACGATTTTCTTATGAAATGAAGTAAAAATCAAAGACAGAGATGCTTAATCAATATCTAAAACTATCATTACAAGAGCCAAATAGTTTTCATCCTCTGTGATTACCGAGCTTAACAAAGAGGGCATTTCATACTGCCATTCTTGTACCCTAGAAAAAGATAAAGACTTCTTAGCTATAGTGTCTGCAACATTGTTGCCTTCACGATAAACAAAAGAACATTTCCAATTACTATACTTATTAAGAAGGAAGATTGAATCTATAATTATGCATGCATTGGTCCATTTGACTGCTCCAAGATTTCCATTCAAAGCATTCACCACATTTTGGCTATCCCCTTCCAGATGCAATCTTGTTATTCCCTTGTCTTTATCCCATTTAATTGCTTCAAATGCCGCCAATGCTTCTGCCTGCTCTGGATCTAAAACTTTTATGGAAAGTCCCCTAGCGCCATTGCTTCTACCTGCAACATTACGACAGATTAGTCCTATGCCTATGGTCTCGGTATATTTGCAGAACGCTGAATAAAAATTAACTTTGATATCATCAGCAGCTGGTCTTTTCCATTGTTTTGGAGCTAAAGCAGCTATGTTTACTCTTCTGTTTGGGGGAGAGCTACCCTGGATTCTTAACCAATCAAACATGTGATTTTTTATGCTTATAGTAATAAAATCAACATTGACCTGCACATTCTCAAACACAACACTACACCTAGTTTTCCATATTTGCCACATTGTAAAACATATAGTGTTAAACTGATTAGTATTATTTGGCCTAAGATTGACATCTTTATCAAACCAAAGTTTAATCCAAGAATGAATATCCTTACCTTGCAGCAACTGCACACAGCTTAAATCAATGTTGTTAAGAACATATATAAAGATGTTGCATTCAACAAACAGATGCCGAGAAGACTCATTATGATGGTTACAAAGAGGTCAAAAAACCTGATTATACTTAGTGAATCTGGATAATCTATCTCTGGTAGATAGGCACTTATGAAGGAATTTCCATAAAAAAATGTTGAATCTTGATAGGAAGATTGGTTTTCCAGAGAGCTTTAAAGTCTATATCATCACCATTAGGAGGTCTAGCCTGGGAATCATCCAAAATAAACCTATAGGCAGATTTAACAGAAAAAGCCCATTAATGGTTGGCTTCCACCTAATAACATCCTTACCAGAGATAGGAATTCTGATATCTTGAATGGCTTTAATGGTATTTCTATCAAACAAAGCTTCAAGAGTGCCAGTTTTCCAATTATGGGTACTAGCATCTATCAAATCAGAAACTTTACTGATATTTGCAGACATAAAGTTGGATTAGGAGGACCAAGCATGGATGGATCCAATTATCTTTGTAAATTGAGATGCTACTGCCATCACCTAGTTGCCAGCAATATTTTTTTTTATTATATCTATGCCATCACATATTCCTTTCCACATCCAAGATCCATGTCTAGACAAAGCACAGTTAAGAGGGTTATAACCATTGAAATATTTGTATCTCAGGAGAACAGCCCAAGGAGCATCTGGATTTTCCAACATCCTCCAAGCAAGTTTAGTTAAGAGGGCTTGGTTAATATAACTGATTGTCTTATATTTAAACCTCCTAGGTCCTTTGGGTAGGCAACATGGGTCCATTTTTTTTTTACCATAAATGCCTTTTTCACCACTCTTTTTTTTCCACCAAAAGTTCCTTTGGATTGCATCCATTTTATCTGTAATTTTTCTAGGCATGGGAAAAACAGCCATGTGGTGACTAGCAATTGTACCTAAAACAGTTTGGGTTAAAGTGGTCTTACCTGGTTGAGCTTTGAATTTAGATTGCCAAGGAGCAAGCCTGTCACTAAACCTATCCATTAGAGGAGAAAAAGACTCAACCTTATTCTTCTGTAAAAGAAGGGGAACTCCTAGATACTTATCCTGCAAAGCCATTCTTTTAATCTGAAAGATGTTAGAAATTTCACTTTTTGTAGGATTAGGAACCTTTGGACTAAAAGCAAGGACAGATTTATCAAAGTTAACAGATTGACCTGAGAATATGTTGAACTGATCAATGATGTGTGCTACATGTTTAGATTCATTTGTGTTGGCTCTAGAAAATAGCAGGCAGTCATCTGCAAAAAACAAGTGACTCACAGAAGGACTATTTTTAGTGACAGTACAACTATGGATAAGATTATTAGTTTCAGCAGCAAATAAGGATCTAGAAAGGGACTCCATACAGAGGATAAATAGGTAGGGAGATAATGGATCTCCCTGCCTTAAACCTCTTTGTGGAAAATAGACTTCACCTGGAGAGCCATTTAGCAGAATAGAAGCGGGGATAGTTGAAATACATTGGTAAATGAGATCACACCAATCCGAAGAGAAACCTAAACTTTTTAGGCTTTGAAATAATTTAATGGCCATCCAACCCTTCACACTCTTAGTTTTTTTCATGGTATCAATCAACTTATGAGCCATAACAATATTATCTTGTATCATTCTACCAGGGACAAAAGCAGACTGAAATGGTGATATAAATTTATTCAGGAGTGGCTTAAGTCTGGTAACAAGTAATTTTGAAATGATTTTATAGCTTACATTACATAAGCTAATAGGTCTGAAATCTGCAGCTGAAACAGGATAAATTTTTATAGGAATTAGAGCAGTAAAATTATGATTAAGCTGCTTTAAAAGATGATTTGAGTGGAAGAAAGCTTGAACCATGCTAACTATATCATTACTAACAATTGGCCACATTTTTTGATAGAAGCCAGGGGGAAAGCCATCAGGTCCTGGGGTAGTCCAAGAATGCATGCCAAAAACCACATTTCTAATTTCATCATGAGTAGGGACAACCATTAGCATAGAATTATCATCATTAGTAATACAAGGAATGACATTACTAAAATACTTAGAAGCATCAGGGGGAGAAGTAGACCTGCTCATATTATAAAAGTGATCTTTTAGATTATTTGCAATATCAGCCCTATCAGTAAGCCAAGTCCCATTAGCATCCTGAATGGTGTCTATATTACTTCTTTTTCTTCTAAAATTCACTTTTTGATGGTAGTAAGCAGTGTTTCTTTATCCATTCCTAAGGTCTTCATCCTTATTTATTTGTTTCCAGAAGTCCTCTTCTATATAATACCATTGGTTTAGTTTGCATTTGAGTTCCTCTAACAAGTGATCATTATCCCTGCTATGTATCCTAGAAAGATCCTTTATTTGAGCCTTTATCTTTTTAATCTGTGTACTAATGTTGCCAAAGCTAACATCATTCCATTTATTCAGTTACTGCTTAGTATTATACAAAGATTTTGTGACTCTAAAAGCATGTGAACCTTTGCTATTTACCTTCTAAGTGTTTTCAATTAAAGTTTTGCAACTGTTATCTCTAAACCAGGCTTTGTTTAATCTAAATGGTTTATAGGTATCATTTGAGGTTCTAGAAGTAGTTAACAATATGGGACAGTGAACACTAGCTAAGGGAATTAGGTGGTACACAACACAATTAGGGTAGAAATTCAACCAGTTATCACAAGCAATGAATCTATCTAGTCTTTCAAGTATCATAACATGATCAGTTATTCTATTTGTCCATGTAAAAGGATTTCCTATGTAGTTTATGGAGTGCAAGCCATTATTAGCTTCATCAATAACAGATTGACTGATTAAATTCCCACCATCTTTTTCATCCCGAGAAAGAACAAAATTTAAGTCTCCTGCAACAATCTAAGGAAAGTTGAGATGATTTACATTATCCTGCATGTAATTCCATTGTGCACTTCTAATATTTGGGTCAAGAGCACCATAAGTAAAAGATACCAAGGATTTTTTTAGTTCTAGCATCAATCTCTACAGTGCATTGTATCAAATTATGTTTTATGCCTAATATTTCAAGGTTTATTTCATCCTTCCAAAGAAGGCATAAGCCCCCTGAGGTACCAATTGGATCATGTAAACAACTATTTGGGTAGCGTAAGCTGGATACATATTATTTCATTTTCTTGGTGTGATTTTTGGTTTCAATGAGGAAAATAATATCAGGGTTGTTTGATCTAATCAGTTCCTTAAGGTGTTTTCTGGTGTCACTATTACCAAAACCACAAACATTCCAGGATAAAATCTTCATATTTGACCAAAGGTAGTGATTTATCTTAAAATTGCAAAAATAGCTGTAAAAAAATGAAGAACTGGAGCAAGTTTTGTTTGATTGTCTTTATGTGTGATTCTAGCTGTTATTTGTTTCTCTTTTTGATCTCCATTGTTGCTAGCATTACCTTCCCTATCAGGGTTGATTTCTGAGACTCTGCTTGTGCCAATGCACCTTTGTCTTTTACCTGACCTTCCTAGATCATTCTCAGCTTCAGGAATTCCTTGAATCTTCACAAATACACCATCTTGAGGTGGTATAAAAGGTGCAAGTTTGAAAGTCCTCCTAGCAACTTGTTTAGGAACTGTACTTGAAGTGGTACGCATTGTGACACTTTTCTTCAGTTTTCCTACTCCTCCAAAAGGATATGGTTTAGCATGAACAACCTTGACATAGTTTGCTGCATCTGGACAGGCTCCTTTACAGTGGTTTATGATGAAGCAATCTTTACATCGCTTGTTAGGTTGCTTTTCATAGAAGAATCTCACCCATTTTGTAATTCTTGCTGCAGTTATTGCTAGGACGCCTCTTCTCAAAGGGGTGGTTAACTCAATTTTGACACAAACTTTAACTTTCACTCCTTCAATTGGAATTGCATTTGGAGGTTCAATTGCAATGACTTCACCTAACATCTTACCCATTTCTATCACAGCTTTGACATTCATATGTTCAGGTTGGAGATACTTGAGTTGGATCCAGTATACCTGATTGCTCCAATCTAAATTTTGGTGGATTAGACCTTGTAAATAGTCATACAACATGCACAGATATCCATCAATATCCCACGGACCCTCTTCAATGACCTTATCTACTATTTTTTTGTCTTTGAGTTTAAAGATCATCACATTCGTATCCACTTCTATGATTTTAACTTCTTCAGGAGGAATGAAATTCCAGGTAAATTGTAAATTTTTCTCCACAATTGCATAAGACATTCTTCCTTCAATGATGATTTTACCGATTAAGCAAAAATCCCATTCCCCTTCTTTTGGGTCCTCAGTTTCAGACTAAGACTGATTGAGAACAATAAATTCTTCCGCCTTCTCCAATTCTAATGTTGCCTTTCTAAATTTCAAAGATAGCTTCGAGACTCTTGATCTTGAATTAGCAGCATTTGATTCACTATTTTTTGGATCTGACATTTTTAGGTTTTCAATATCGAGACTCCAACAATGAGATGGTTTTAAAGTATAAGGGTTTATGTTTTTTGTTCTTCCATTAGGGTTTCTGAGAATAGGATTAACATTGAATTCCTGAATATTTGGCACGGAGATATTTTTGGGTGGGATTGAAACCGAAAAGGCAACAGAATTAGGTAGATTTGACTCTAAATTCAGTAAGAGTAGAAAAAATTTGAATTTGAATCTAACTTTCCGCCTTCTGCACGTGTTATTGGTACGGGTACCATGAAGATTGTTTGGATCGGAAATGTTGAGCATCTTTGAGATGGTGATACTAGCAACAATGGATATTGTATAGATAACATCAACTTCCACAAGCAAAAGAACAACAGCAGCAAACGCTATAATCAACACATGTAACTCGGCCAACGTCATTTATAGACAACACTATGTAAACACAAGGAGAGAAAACAAGGGATTTAGTTATGCATAATCCAAAAAAAAATTAAAACGATTTTCTTATGAAATGAAGTAAAAATCAAAGACAGAGATGCTTAATCAATATCTAAAACTATCATTACAAGACCATGAAAGATTAGAGTAAAAGATTTGAGAGAAATCTTTGATTTGCTAGAGAGAGAATAATAGGGACAACTGATTAATAGTTTATTCATCATTTCCAATCTACAAGATTTATTCCTAGGGTTTTAAGGTTTGATACCAAAGCATTGGATGGGTTTCCTTCATCCAATTGTTTCCAGGTTCTTTGGATCACTTGTGTGCAAGAATCATTATTTAACCATGTATCATAAAATTTAAAAATCCATTCTTTCCTCATAAGAAAAGGAGGATGGAATAATTTTATATCAGGAGGTGAGGGTGATTGAGGAGGTTGCATAAGAAAATGCTGAAAAGGGTTTATTGTTCACGTTGAAATCTCACTTTACACGAAGAATTTGCATATGCTTTCAATGGAGGAGAAAAGGATTTTCTTAACCCGTAACATTGTATGAGTGGGATTTTGAAGTGAGATGATATTGCAATCTTGATTTTCCTTCTTAAAAATATGAAATCTTGGATTAACAGTTGACGAAAACACACCATACAAAGTGAAAAAGAAAGGATTGTATGATTATTTGGGGAGCTCTGTGAAGTTTTTTTTTTTTTATCATCTACGATTGAAGAAGAAGAAATTAGACGGCGGGCCGGTGGCCGGGTTGCATTCTTTGCGTTTTCAGGCGCTGAGATTCGACGTGTGTATATCACTTACTATCAAATTTCTTTAATTTTGGTCCCTGTGGCAAACTCGTACCTACGAACAAGATAGCGGCCCTGTATTCAGCTGGGGTCAATGCTAAAATTTCATGGTTGCCTATGGCTTTTGGACACCGATAAATTAAGTGATTAAACTTTCTCTATAAATATTTGTGGTGAGAAAAATGATGTGAGTTTGAAGTGTATACACTTTCTTCTTGTCCAAAAAAAAATATACTGTAAAAAAGAATCCAAATAATGATCGAGACAATTTTCACTTGTACAATTTACGTCATCAGTCTAATAAAACCAGACCCACTATATCTATACCCTTTGGAAGTAAGAAAAACACTAAAGAGGATATTTTCACCTGAAGATTCTTAACCAAAATTTACACGTACTTTATAATAAACCAACAAAACGTCAAACTTAATCCAAAAGCTCAAGTTTGCAGTCCCCTCCAAAGTGCATGACAAACATTGCCGTTCAAGAAAAGATTATAGATAATTATAGATTTGGAAGAATTGTTGTTCAATCCAACCTAACTCAATTATTTCCACCAAAAATTAATTGTCATGGTCCTACAATATATCCTTGGTTGTTTGTCTTTTGAGTTCATAACAAGGTTCGAAAAACGGTCGTTTTTTCCGAGAAAACGGCAGATAAAACGCTCACGCCTATGTAATATGCCTGTGAGGGTCACCGATACGTTTGTCTAAATAACATCGATAAATAGTAGAAAACGATGTTATTTAGACCCGTTATATCTGTTTTCACGCATGTGATAACCGTTTTTCTAAAATTGATTTTTACGTTTTTTTCGTCTAAAAAACATTTTAACATAAGTTTTTTAAACTGTTTTTTCCGTTTTCACACCCGTTATACCCGTCTTTTAGAAAAAAAGAATATAAAAATATTATTTTAATCAATTTTTTATTTCTAAAATAAAAGATTAAGAATTACAATTAAAAAAATTAAAATAAATGAATAAACATATAAAATAAAAAACATAGTAACAACGTTATTTAGACCTGATATAACCGTTTTCACGCATGTTAAAACCGTTAGATAGGAAATTCAGATTATAATTTATTTATTTTTTCTATTTAACCGTTATCACACCCGTTATTTCATAAAAACGTCAAATAAACACATTTTTTCCCTAAACAACGCGTTTTTTGCTCGAAACGTGCTCAGACCCATCAAAACACGTTATGACGGTCACGCTCTATGACCGTGACCCGACCTCTGACCCATTTTTCAAACCTTGGTTCATAATGGGGATTTCTTACGGAATGTCGAGGCCTGATTGCAGTGCTAGGTTTTTGGAAGAACACGCAATAGGGATATAAAAACTAGTAGGGACTACATTTGTGCCCGTACTACGCACCGGCCACCGGGCATTTTTTTTCTTTTAATTTGGTGGGCGCGGGGCAATGCATTTTTGATTTGGTGTGCGCGGGACTTCTCCCCGTCCCGTGGCGGTATATTTTTGATTTGATATGGCGGGGCAAATACATTAAATAGGTGGAGAATATGTGCATATTTTATTTATTTTTTCCTTTTAACTTGGTGTGCGCGGGGTTTTTCTCGCGTGGCAATGCATTTTTGATTTGGTGTGTGTGGGGCTTTGCCCCGCCCCGTGGCGATGCATTTTTGATTTGGTGTGCACGGGGCTTTTCCTCGCCCCGTGGCGATGTATTTTTGACTTGGTGTAGCGGGGCAAATAATTAAATTGGAGAATATGTGCAGATTTTATTTTCGCAGAAAATATGTGGATTTTTTCCCCCTTTATATATTAATTTAGAAAAAAGAGTCCTAATATAGTAGTTACTTGATTTCCAAATTGAATTTGGACTTCCATAAAATTCCAAACACGGTAAGTTAGGTTTTTCTTTTAAGTTTGTAATTTTTAAACCAATCATACGTTGCCAAGTGTCCTCACCTAAATATTGTCACGTCATGAATTCCAAATTGAATTTGGTTTCCTTTTTTTAATTTTTTTCCTATTCTTTTTAAACCAATCATACGTTGCCAAGTGTCCTCACCAAAACGCTCGTTTCACAAAACTAAAAAAAGACCTACTTCGACCAATAAGAAGCGAGGGTTTCCTCACCGTTTAACGTGGGAGCTTTATTTGTCTAGACCTTTAAGTCTTTAGATATGATAATATGACAAAATAGAGATTTTAAATAGTAATGAGTACCCCTATCCATGTATTTTAATTAATTATTAATTTACCCTCACTAATCATGTTTAGTGGTTAATTATAATTAGCTAAGTTAATAGATTAGTTTGATAATGATTAGTATAAATCATAATCACTTCACTTGGGTGAGAGTAGAAGGAACTTTTTTGAGGTAATAAGAATTTGGTTAAAATGAGTACTCCCAACATACAAAATGCCAACAAATGTTACAAAATGTACAGAAAATGGGTACTCCCAACTTACAGTGCCGGCATTGTAAATTATTTATCGAGCACGCCGACACCATTTTTCGGCATAGTCTTCATCACTTCCGGCATGATCTTCATCACTAATACAATACTGGCAATGTAAAAAAAAAAAAATTCAAAGTGAGGAGCCGACAGCGAAGGAGATTTTTTTTTTTTTTTTTTTTTTGAAAATAAGACATATATTACCGGGCCTCCGTTAATCTACGGATTCAGTCTCTTCAGAGACATATGCGCGAGGAGTTGCTCTTCCAATGACTGGATTTCTTGGATTAACATTAGCAAAAGAGATTATAGAGTTATTGCTATTACATATATCATAGGCTTTGACAGTGTCAAAAGCAATTGCGGGAATTAAAAAACTGGGAGCTTGCATATTCCAGGAAGTTGTATTGATTAAGCTTTTTCCTTTCTTTGCTAACAACTCTGTCACCTTGTTTGCTCTCCTGTATACATACTGAAAATCTAAAAACGAAACTAATTGATCTGCTAAAGATTTAACTTCTTCTATTATTGCTAGACATTGCCATTGAACAGATGAATCCTTTACCCGAAGATATCGAATTGAAGCCAGATTATCCCCTTCTATCACCATATTTTGTATGTTGTTTCTGTTGGCCCATTGAGTTGCTCTTAGCAGAGCTATAGCTTCTGTCTCTTCAGCTGAGAAGGTCCTGCAGCTTCCCATTTCTGTTGCTTGAAATATTCCTGTCCAATTACGAAGTATAAAACCAAAACTTGCATTAGTAGTCTCAGATAACCGAGAAGAATCACAGTTTAGTTTATTTGTGTTTACAGATGGTAGAGTCCAGCAATTGTTTGTTTTTTTTGATATTGCTAATTGTTTCAGTAGTCCTGATTCTATTTTCTGGGTGTCAGTAAGCAAAGTGTCTGGTTATATCTTGAGCTAATTGTTCTTGTGTTCTACATTTATTTTCAAAAACTCCCAGGCACCTTTGTTTCCAAATGAACCAACACTTGGTAGCTGCCTGTTCCATAGATATGGACTGTAAGTTCATTGTTCTCCATTCATTATAGTGATCTAGGAAGGATTTATTATTAATATTTTAGTTTAGAATTACTCCCTGAGCAGCCATTGGAGGTAAGTTCCATACTACTTTTGCATAAACACATTCAAAGAACAAATGATAGGTAGATTCCACCCTGTTTTGGCAGAAGACACAATTGTTGTCTTCATCTATAACAGAACTCATCTTTTGCTTGGTTGGTAGTGTATCTTGCAAGCATTTCCAGATAAATAATTTTACTCTCTGTGACGTATCCATACTCCATAAACCTTTCCAAAACTTTTTAGAAGATTGAGAGACTAGGTTGGAAGGATTTAAGAGTTTGGCATATAGTGACTTGACAGCAAATTCCCCATTCTTGGTCAAGGTCCATCTTAGCTTGTCTTTCTTCAGATTACCATTCCTTGTAGTGAAAAGATTGATGTTCACAATTTCCCGAACCACAGAGTTATCAAAAATTGAATGTAGTAGTTGAATGTTCCACTTCTTTGTATCTGAGTTTATTAACTCAGCCACAAGTGTTATGTGTGTGTTTGTCCTATGGACAGAGTTTTCCAAAGTCTCAGCTCTGGATGGAAGCCATCTGTCTTCCCAAATGTTAATTGAAGCACCATCTCATACTTCCCAGATGATGTATTTTTTTATGTGTTTAATACCTTGAAGAATGCATCTCCATATCCAAGAAGCGTTTGATTTCTTCTTTGATAGTAAGGCACCATTTTTTTTTGAAATATTTGCCTTTTAAGATTTGTGCCCACAGATCATTTGGATGACTAACTAACCTCCATGCTATTCTACTAATCATAGCTTGATTTACCTTATTCGCTTCTTTGAAACCTAACCCTCCTTGCTCAAGTGGTTTACATAAGAAATCAAAAGCTTTTAAGTAAATGCCTTTTGAGTTAGTGTGTTTTCCCCACCAAAAATAACGTTATATGTCATTGATTCGTTTTTTTTTTTTTTTTTGGTAAGACAAAGCATACCATGCTAAAGATAGGCATGCTTGAAAGCACGGATTTGTTTAAGACTATCTTACTTGGTTGGTAAAGAATTTTTCCTAGCCATGTTTTTATCCTCTGTTCCATTTTCTCAATAATGTTATCAAAGGCTTTTAGTTTTGATCTATCAATGAAAAGAGGAATTCCTAAGTGGGTGTCTTTTATGTTGATCTTTTTTATCTTCATTAATCTACAGATAATGCCCTGATGTTTGTTATGTACTTTATTGCTAAAAAAATAGACCATATTTTGTGAAGTTTATCGCTTGTCCTGATGCTTTACTGAACATCTGGATAGCTTCTAGCAGATTCTTGCAACTGTTTAAGTCAGCCTTTGTAAACAACAGCAGATCATCCGCAAAAAAGAGATGAGAAATATGAGTAGCTTTTGGTGTTAATTTAATCCCTTGGACCTTCTTCTGTGTTTCTAGATGGCTTAGAAGACGACAAAATACCTCCATACATAATATGAAAAGATAAGTAGATAAAGGATACCCTTGTCTAATACCTCTAGTAGGTTTGAAATCATTACAAGGATTTCCATTCAGTAAAACAGCAATGGAGGTTGTTGATATGCACTGATAAATCAAAGTGCACCAATCCTATGAGAAACCAAAAGCTTTAAGAGATTTTAATAAGAACTGCCAATTGACCCTGTCAAAGGCCTTGGACATATCGATTTTGAGGCCTATATTACCTGTTTTTATTTTTATTTTTCTTCATAAAACGAACTATTTCATGTGCAATAATGATGTTATCTGAAATCTGCCTAGAAGAAAGGAAAGCGGCTTGAAGAGGTGATATGATATTTTCTAAAGATTTTTTGAATATGTTTGCCATCAGTTTAGCTATGACTTTATAAGGAGTGTTGCACAGCCCGATTGGTCTGTAGTCAGCTAGTGATTTAGGATTTTTCGTTTTTGGAATAAGAAACAGGAAGGTTTTGTTTAGATTGTTATTACGCTGCTTGTTTTTGAAAAAGTCTTGCACTACTGCCACTAGCTAGGTGCCTACTACATCCCAGTTATGTTTTAAGAAGCTCACCGGAAAGCCATCTGGCCCCGGTGCCTTATTAGGCTTAAGTTTTTTAACTACTTGCCAAATCTCCTCTTGAGTTGGTATTTCAGTTAAAGCTAAATTTTCTTCTAAGGAAATTGTGCTCTTAATGTGAGAGAATATTTCTTTATCAGAATCAGTAGATGCTTCTGTGAAAAGTTCAGAGAAATATGAAGTTAAAACCTCATCTACTTCTTCTCTTGATGTTACCACACTATTGTTCTTATCTTGTACACAATCAATATGATTTCTTTTTCTTCTCTTTAGAGTATAAATGTGGAAAAACTTAGTGTTTCTTTCCCTTAGAGCTAGTGTATTGTTCCTTGACTGTTGTATTGCAATTTCTTCTTGTGTGTCATACAGGGCTTCCAGTTCTAGATGTTTTTTATTGATTAAGTTTTTTGTATCCCGAGTATTAGATTTAGCTTCTAGATTTTCTATTGTTCTGAGCAAACACTTAATCTTTTTATTAGGCTTTCCAAAGACATCCTTTTTCCAATTGCTTAGATTAATACCTAAGTTAGAAATATTCTTAATGAGGTCCAAAGCTGGTCTATTGGTGTTTGCATTCCAAGACTTCTTTATAACCTCAATACAAGTTGGTTCTTTGAGCCGAGTGTCGTAGAATTTGAAGGTTGGAGCTAGGTGAGAATGTGTAGAGTTTAAAGTAAGACAGATTGGCCTATGATCTGAACCAATTGCTACCATGTTTTGCAAAGATGCTTGTTGGAACTCCTCATTCCATTCTGCAGTTGCTAAAGCTCTATCTAGCCTTTGTTTTATATTAGCACTCCCTTCCCTTTTGTTACTCCAAGTAAAGATATTTCCTTTGAAACCTAGATCTTCTAAACCTGTTCTCTGAATTAAGTTCATTATTGGCTCTATTTTTTATCTATCAAAAGGAAGACCTCCCTGTTTCTCCTAACTATTCAAAATTATGTTAAGATCACCTATTACAAGCCATGACATTGCATTTAAGCTTACTCTCTGAGCTATGTCTTCTAGATACCCCACAATTTTTAACTTATTATCATGTTTGGGTGCACCATAAAAACAAGTTTAGAGCCACTCCTTTGCACTAAAATTATTTTTAACAATGATATTAATCATGTTAAGGTTCCATTGAACCACTTCAAAGTGGAAACCATCCACCCAAGCTATTGCCAGACTACCAGCTATGCCATCTGGGTCTACAATGTGGGTGTTTGGGAAGTAATTAAGAATTTTTCTCATCAAGATCTTCTGAGACTTGGTTTCAGATAAAAAAAGAATGTCAGGTTTTTCAGAATTAAGCAAAGTATTTAAGTGTTGTTGTGTTTTTTTCTGACCACACCCTTGTGTGTTCCATGCTGAAATTTTCATGGCAAATAAATGACATGTAAAGACAGAATTACTCTAGTGATTAGAGATTCAGTACCCGAGTTTAATAAAACCTCAGTCCACAGTAATAAGAAAGTTTAGAAATTGCAGGGAATAGTAAACAACAGAGAGTTGTAATAAGAATTGCAGAGAACTGAGTAAAGTAAAAGCAGGGATAAAGCAAGTTGAGATTCAAGAGATTTAAACGAAAATTTTAGAGATTGTAAATCAGAGTTAAGGTGACATACCTGGATTTTTTGTTTTCCTTTTTCTGCAGCCTGGATTTGAAGAAGCTCAATCTTTTCATTTATGGGAATTATCTCTTCACGGTTTGGAATCATAGAGAAATTTCCATACTGGTTTAAAATATTTTTATCTAGAAATTCATTTTCAAATGCATTTTTAAAAATAGGGGAGTTGAAATCATTTGAACCCATCGATCTGTGAGGAGATATCTCAAAGTCCGATGGGTCAGTAAATGTCATTAAAAAAGATGGATTGCAGGTTGGTAATGCAGGAGCTTGGAGACTATACTAACTCAGATTTGCAGATTCTGACGAGTCTGAAAATGTTATACAAAATGTTGGCTTCGGATAGTTGTTGTGGTCTTGAATTACTTCATCCGGAGTAAAATATTGTTCAATTGAATCTTCAATCTCCACCACATCGCTACCCAGAGGAATGAAATCATCATCTTGATTAGGAGAGGACAAGATCTGGTTGACAACATCCTGTAGAAGTCCTGAGTTCCTAATTTTGTAGTCAGAATCGGAGATATCTTGATACTGAATAGAAGAGTAGAAAAGAGGTGGAGGTAGAGATTCCCAGATCCTCAGACGCTTTCCCAATATCGAATCACCTTGTACTGGTGATAGATCACCCTCCCCATATTCAGATAAATCTAGCGAAGATTCATTTGAAGAGATTTCTATGAGAAGATTCTGATATGGAAGAATTGAAACAGGTGAAAGGAGAGAGACAGGCGATGCATTCCCGGTATCAGAGAAAGATTCTCTATCTATTTGGTCATTTATGAGGACTTTAAAACCCGATGCCCAACTCTATGATTCATCCTCCGATTCCGAGTCGGCGCTGTCATCATAAATATCTTCCAAACCATAATTGTATTTAATGACACATGTCTCTTCTATATGCCCTAAGCGGTTACAGTAGTTACAGACTCTGTATGGCAAATCCATATACATAAATGCAATGATTGATTCAGGGTGATGTCCGACCTTAACTCTGGCAAATGTAGCTAAATTTTTTTTCTTCAATATTTATGTCTATCCTTGCAAAAACATCTTGTCCAAGCTCACGTAATGCATTTGTTGGGTGTATTTTTGTAACAAAACCTAAATGAGTGCCAATCTGGGCAATGATATGCTCATCATAATGGAAAGATTGAAGGTTTAAAAACTTAACCCATACTTCTATCGTTTTTAAAATGTTTCTTTCAATCTGCATTCCTGTAAACCATCTAGCTAATGGAAAAGCATCACCATACAAATGTCAAGGAACGTTTGTGAGTATGCTGATCATGGTATCTTTGTCCGAGAATGAGATCATGAAAACATTGTAACCAATTTGTTTCGTTTTAAAAATAGTTTTCTTTCCCCACCTAAACTTTAGAGCTCAGTGGTCGAAAATATCCTAGCCACAATAGAGTTTTCAGGATTGAAACCTTTTAAGACCGGCACCAAAAATGGTAGTACTTGGGTTTTGAAACATTTTCTTTTGGTAGTTGCCTTTCCCATTTGAATGGGTCGAGAACTCATTTGTCTGAAAAGAAGAAAATTTAAAATGGAGTGGAGAATATTTAGGTTTGATTTAGATTTTATTTGTTTTAAAAGGTATTTTAGTATTTCCGCCCCTAAAAAACACCCCTTAACAGAAACTATTGGATGGAGATATTAATTTATATCCCCCAATTAGTTTTCATATCCTTAATTGCGCGTTTTCTAGAAGGATAAACTAGTTGTTGTTGGACCAAATTACAGTGGGAAGATCATCACCCTGGAGAAAGTTGATCTGCAAGGGATGGGCTTAACAATTGGAAATCTCAGATTACTTATTTGTGGAATCTAATATGATCAATATCTCTTGTCATGTATAAAGTGGACATCTATTTTATTTTATTTTGATTGTATTGGCGTTCATATATACAGTATATTATGATCGTCCATCTGAGATCTGAGCACAACTCCATTTTGGTTATTGGTGGTCAACAATTTCCATTTTTTTTAATAGGAAAGAAGAAATATATTAATAAGAAAGCTTACAAATTGTTTTTATCTTGTTGAATCAGTATATTGATCCATTCAGGCACATTATTTAACCAACAAAAACAAATTGTTTGAGCTCTTGCATACTTTTCTGTAGAGTCAGCAATGTGATTTGCTTTCCTATGAGCATAAGTGCAAACCCAGGAATCAAAATGACTTAAGATAACCAATGCATCATGGACTAAATTATATGTTGTCCATTTAACTGATGTAGCCTTCCCATTCACAACTGCTATAACATTCTGACAATCTTCTTCCAAGTGAATCTTTCGCCACCCCTTTCTATGTGCCCATTGTATTGCTTCTAGGAGAGATTGCACTTCAGCTTGCTCTGGATCAATGGCTAGAGATGCACCTCCTCGCAGTCCATAGTTGTTTCCTGCAGAATCTCTACAAATCAGTCCCCATCCTGATAGTACAGTTTTATCAATATAAGAAGCATCAAAGTTTATTTTGTATATATCAATAGCAGGAGCCTTCCAGATCTTATCATCTATTCTCAGTGTACTATTACTACTAATTTGTATACTTTTAGCCCTGTTCCAGTCCTCTATCTGCAAGACAATATTGTTTGCAACAGTGTTACTATTAAAAGGCTTGTTATCAAAAACTGTATCACATCTAGCCTTCCAGGTTAGCCACAATATAAAACTAACACTCTCATACAGACTAAAATCCTTGGGCACAGAAATGTTTGCTTTTAAAAAGAAGCTACACATCCACTTATGTAAGTCTAGCCCCTGAAGGATAGTAGTTAATCTAGAGTCTACTGTATCCCATATATGTCTGACATGATGGCAATCAAAGAATAGATGCTGAATAGTTTCAGGGTTACCATTACAGATAGCACAACTACTATCTTTATGTCTAATGAACCTAGCAAGTCTATGTTTAGTAGAACTGCAACCATGTAGGAATTTCCATATGAAGTACTGTATTCTGGGAGGTAGTTTATATCTCCAAAAGGATTTCCAGCAAATGTCTAAGTTGTTCTTAGTTGGCTTAACAACTAAGTTTTCATTCAAGATGGAATTGTAAGCAGATTTTATAGTATGCACTCCATTGCCGGAAGACTCCCATCTTAGCTTATCCTTACCTGCAATAGGAATTCTTATGTCAGTAATCCTTTTAACAGTATCTTCATCAAACAAAGCATTTAAAATATCAGTTTTCCAGGACTTAGAGTCTTGGTCAATGAGCTGGTTCACAGTTTTCATATTAGTAGAACTAAAGTGACTATCTGGCGGTTTATGCATATTTGGAATCCAAGTATCTTTCCAAATTTGCACAGAAGTACCATCTCATATTTCCCAAATGTAGTATCTTTTTATTATATTCAAACCTGTGCAAATGCCTTGCCAAATCCAGGACCCCTGTTTGTTCAAAATATCAGTTAAAGGATTAACATCATGAAAATATTTTTCCTTCATAATAACAGCCCATGGCTCAACAGGATTGGTAATCATTCTCCAAGCAAGCTTTGTCAGCAAAGCCAAATTCAACAAATCTGTTTTTCTTATATTAAGGCCACCTAATTCTCTAGGTAAAGAAATATCATTCCAACCTTTAGGGTAGTAACCCTTAGCATTTTCTTTTTTCCCCCGCCAAAATTTCATTTGTATGTTATCCATCTTTTCAGTCAGTTCTTTGGGCATAGGGAAAACAACAAGATGGTGACTGGCTAGACTACCTAGAACAGATTGGGTCATCACAGTCTTACCTGGTGCTGCTAAGAAAATAGACTGTCAAATATCAAGCCTGCCATTATAACTGTCTAGAAGGTGGACAAAGGAATCATATTTTCTTTTTGGAAGTAATAGGGGAACTCCTAAATACTTTTCATTCAGAGACATTCTTTTTATTCTAAGGATGTTTGCTATATTATTTTTCACTGCAGTTGGAACCTTAGAACTAAACGCTATAGCAGATTTATCAAAATTCACAGCGTGGCCAGAAAATTTTCTAAATTGGTCTATCAGAGTGGACATGTTTCTAGCATCTTTCTTCCTAGCTTTATATCAACAGTTTCCATAAAAATGCCAAACTATAGGTTTTTTTTTTATTATTATTCATTGTTGATAAAAATGCCATATTAAAGTGGACCGTGGACGCAGAGTTCCATTGCAATAGTGATGACCAGTGGTGCTGTTAAGGAGTTTACAAATCAGAACATAGTCATTAGTAAGCATGAAGAAAAGAAAAAAAGTCATTAGTCGGTCACTAGGAAGGGAAAATTAAGGTCATAATACATAGATTGAGCCTCATCTATTATGACGACAAAGATATCCCATCCATCACAATAATAGCATCAAACTTCTAAGTCAAGTTAGGTATAACTTTTACATCAAACTATGTAACCTTTTTTATCATTAATAAGTTCTATATACATAAATAAATATTACGATTAATTGGTAAGTAGAGCCATAATAAAAGATTAATGGAGGAAGAAATGAATAGATCTTTGATCATCAAAGAATCACCGTCCCCATTAGGTGTCCTACAAGTTTTAAGTCAAGTTTCGGGAATTTTATTCAGAAATGGAAAATGTATGGTCTTAAACAAGCTTCTTGTACTTCTACCGTTCTGTATACTAATATTATCGATGGATTTAGTACTAACACCAGCGATAGTAGATATGGTTTCGAGGATAGAAGGAATTCACTATCTGGATGAGCCAAATCTAGAAAAAATCGAAGGGATTGTTAAGGATTTTCAAGTCTTCTTGGGTATAGAATTGCTCTTCTTAATTGCGTTTTTCTTCGTTCCACTTTTTTCATTGCTAGCTACATTTTATATGAGTTACTTTGGTAAGCAAATGAACTCTAAGGAGTTATTCTCAAAGATCGATATATCGTGGAAGAGACGCATCATTAAATGGTTCTACATTTCTTTCAGCTCTACTGTTCTGGTTGCTTCGATCTTGATCTTAATCAGTGTTTTCTCGATTATATTGGTAATTGATATTGTTTCGACAATCTTAATCCTTGTGATTATAATTTTATGTACATTATGTTATGTGTACATCGTCTCGGTTTGGATACTAAGTTTAGTGATATCCGTAATAGAGGAAAACTTGGACGGCCTTGGAACCATAGCAAGAACGGAGGATCATATCAGAGGAACAAGACTTCAAGGATTAGGTTTATCATTAATTTGTTCGATCCTTAGCCTTATGATCTTTATGGGATATGGTTTTTCGAGGAATCATATTAACCAAGTATCCGGAACTGATGGATTTCGGACCGAGATTGGGATACTAGGATACGTTTGTTTTGTGAAAATTTTCATGTTTCTGGTCTACACTGTGTTTTATTATGAATGTAAGATCAGGAATGGACAACAACAAGCAGAGATGGAAGAAAACTTACTTTCTATTATTCAGGTTTAAGTTTTTATTTTATTTTTCCTATTTAGCGTGCATGTTTAAAGTGGGATGAAGGCTACGGCTTGTACAGACAAGAATGATAAAACTACAGTCAGAAAGAAAGAATGAATGTATGTAATAGTTACATGATTTTGTTCCTATTAAAATGACGCCAGATGGATATGACATGCGAAACACCCTACCCGTGTGGAGACGTAGTCATCACCAGTATAATATGCTGGTGCCTTCAAATTTCCGTCGACCTTACATTTTCTCCGTTGGCATGGTTCACAAAATTTATATCAAAATCATTTCAGGAAAAATAAATAATAATAACCCAGTTGTTAACAGAGTCGATAATAATTCAGAGCCCAACTAAAACGATTTCTTCTAACAATTAAGGACACACGGCCAAAGCCAGAGTGATTAACCAAAAAGCAATCACCTCTCATCGCACCTGTAGACCCTTTCTCATCTTCATTTCTTTCGGCCATTCGATTGTTGGTAGTATGGTAATGTCAATGCACAAAGATGACCAAGCCGGTTTCTCCGTTATGGAAACTGAGGTCAAAATGAACGAAAATGGTTAAGTGGGCCTCACTATTGCATCTGTCCCCATTAGATATACACTAATAAACAAAAGCAGTTTTTTTTGGAAACCATATTTCAATTCATTAAGATTTTTATTAGAGGGTGAGCGAAAAAAAAAACGATCCGACGAGCGCATAAATCGACTCACTGATTAAAACCTATTCAATATAATTTCTAAACTCGAACCAGACTGCCCTTATTAAATACGGATACACCGGATCAAATCCACACAAAACTGATACCCATCTGCCAAACATCTCTACCGCCGCCGCCGAACTCCACCGATGACTATAGAAAAAGAAAAAGAAAGTTTTTCACCACCATCGTTACTTCTTCAAACATGACGAGTTCTCACTGCCCAAGAGAAATCAAAAGAGAAATTAAAAATTAAAAATAAAACACTTGCAATCACTTGCTAAGAGCCAAATCTCAAAATTCCACTAGCAGAAACTTCCAATTTAGTTCATAAATCAAGAAGTACAATCAATAACACAAAGGACGAAAGAAAGGCAGCGATTATTGGAGTAAATGATTAAGATGATTTGCAGTGATATGAATTCAAAAACTCAATTAGATCTTTCACGCAAGAATGAAACCCACGCAAAGACGTGAAAATCCTAAAACTTGAAAACTTTTTGTATTTGTTATCGTGTGTGAAAATACATTAATATACAATAAGAGATGGCGGTGGCAAAGATATATTGTATTTGGTCGTCATGGTATCCACGATGGAATTGATTGGGTGTTGGTGACGGAACTGATGATGAAGGTGGTGGTAGTGACGGCCTGGTGGGGTTGTTTTTGTTTAGGGAATGGGCAGAAGTTTTACATGGTTAATGCGTGTATGTAGTACGGCAATTTAGTCTTAATAAGAAAAATATATGGACTAGGTATGAGTTGACGAGTCGACTACGATTTTTGCTTTCCTCGGATCGCATTTTGCTCTACCTCTAACAAAATCTTCATTAAAATAGTGATTACATGATTGCTCACAAGATTATCCAAAACACCAAAATACAAGATAATCAAAACGCAAATACAAAATAGATTTAGTCCTCTCTCCAAAAAGGGATTTTTTTTTAGAGCTTCCTTCTTCATCTTGCTCAGATTTAGTCCTTTTGGACTAGATCTGAGCAAGAATTTTTAGTTTTTATGAATAAAAATAAATTAGTTTATGATTTTTGGATTTTATTTTTGTTGTTTTGGGTGTCTATGGACACATTTCTTCGCTATTTGGGCGATCTTTTCTTCGTCTTTAGGACGCTTTTTTTTTCACGCTAATAGCGATTCCTTCAAATTACTATGGTGTTTCTTGGTTTGCTATCTCGATTCATCAAGAACATCAACGATTCTGCTCGGCGTCGCTTTGGATTCATCTTCAACAAGAGGGATTTAGGGCAACCAGATTCGATTTTTGGGAAAAAATTCCATTTTATGGAGCATCTCTTATTGAAGAAGAAAATCATTTTAAATGGTTGGAGTTGATTCCAGTTCACACCATCAATCATCACTACTACATCTACAAAAATTGGATGTCTTTGCGATTCATGGCTCTTTCTCTTCGCAGTGTACTTGCAATTGGTATCAACAAACAAAATCATTTAATATAATATAACAGGATCGGTAAGGTTTATATGTAATATAAAGTAAAGTTTTTATTATAATATATAAAATTATGGGACGGGATATTTTTTTTAAATAAGCAAAACAGAACTAGGACTACAAAGAACTAATCCTATGGTCCTTGGATAAAGATGGCAGGATCCAAATAGGGGGTACATACCAAGCCATATGGCTGACATTTGTTTTAGCCCATTGAGCGAGGTCGTGAGCAACTCCAATTGCAACACGGTTATCAAATACAAAGGAAATAAATTTAAACTTAGGATCCAGTGCTTTAACGTCTTGTAACAGGCAATGAGTTCTCCGATCTCCCATGAAGGTCTTCTTGTTTATTTTCTCCAAGATTGATAAGGCGTCATTCTCAATGATGATTTGATCAAGTCTCTTCTCCAACGCCACCATCAAAGAATCTCTAATTGCACGAGTCTCTGCTTCTTCTGCAGAGAAACATACCAAGTAAGTTGACTGAGCGTAAACAAATTTATGGTATTAATCTCTAAGAATGAAACCCATTCCTCCATTTGTAGAATTTGGACTCCAAGCACGATCAGTATTTATCTTGGTCCAATCTTTAGGTGGAACCACCCAAGATGAAGCCGGTTGAGGCAAAGAGATTGCAGATATGCTCTGTAACGATAGGGTTTTAATAAAGCTCAGCATCATTGACTTTACTCTTGCTAGAACAACAAATGGTTCTTCTGATTTCTCATTATGGACTAAATCATTCCGGTTTGTCCAGATGGACCACATCAAGCAGGCAATCAACGGGAAGTTATCGACTCTATAAGACGCATCTTTATAAGGATGGAGCTGAAGCCAAAATCTAACCCACTAGTGAAAGGTAAAATTTCGAAATCGAGTAGTTTGTACATTTTCAAGTCGCCAAATACTAGTAAGACAATAGCATGTTACTAGGGTGTGCATAATTGTTTTATATTTAAGCTTGCATCTTGGACAACTATAATCAGATATGTGGATGCGTCGGTGAAGAATTTCATTAACAGGAAGAGCTTCTTTCAAAGCTTTCCAAACAAATAGTTGAATTCTTGCAGGTAGTTTTCACTTCCACACAGCTATCCATAAGTCAGAGTCGGATTTGGCTCCATTAACATTTATGGCATAATAGGAAGATTTAGTATTGAAGTTACCATCCTTGGGTGGTGTCCACACCCTTATATCTCTAGAGGGTACAATACTGAAAAGGATTTGTTCAATCTTCTCTTTCAAGGGTTGATCAAACATAACACTTAACTTTGCTGTACCCCAAGTTCTAGAATCATGATTTATCAAATCATTTACTATAAGGTTTTGATTTGGATTAGTATTGACTTTCGGTGTGGCAGTCCCTTTTTCAGCAGGGATCCAATAATCACACCAAGGGTCAATAAAGTTTCCTTCCCTCGCCACCCATGAGATAAAAGGTTTAATCTTACTCATGGTACGATGAAGGCACTTCCAATCCCAAGAGGCTCTGTCGGGGCATTTAGAGTTAAGCACATCCATGCTAGGGTAATATTTTGTTTTCAACACCTGGGCAAGGAGGGAGTTTAGGTTTTCTACCAGTATCCAAACACTTTTTGCCATCATGGACAAGTTATTGGTCTCACTGATTCTAAACCCAAGTCCCCCTTCTTCTTTTGTCTTACAAATGTTCTCCAAAGCAATCATATGAAGTTTTCTCTTTTTTGATTTCGGGTCTTCACCCCACCAGTACCTGTTCAAATGAGAGTCTATTTTATGGCATATACTCTTCGGGATTAAGAATATTGCCATTTGATAAAGAGATATTGCTTGACCCACGTGCTTAACCAAAGTGGTTCTTCCTGCTTGAGACAGAAATTGAACCAACTAACTATTGATTCTCTTCTCAACAACATTTAGAAGTGGTAAGTGAGTCTGAGTTTTAGACCTTAGAAAAGAAATCGGGCACCCAAATACTTCTCCCCAAGGCTAAGACTAGAGATGTTGAGGATTTTTGCGAGGATTCTTATATGTTTTGGATGGACCTTACTGCTGAAAAACAACCCAGACTTTGCAAAATTTATATGTTGACCACTTGCATTGCAATACTTTTGCAGGTAGTCTTTTATAGAATGAAAATCAGGGATAATGTCTTTGGTGAATAACAAGCTATCATCAACCAACAGGTGGCTGATGAGAGGAGTGGAGCTAGCACATTTGATACGATGCACCAAGTTCGAATCTTCCAAATGTTTAATATAAGATGATAAAGCCTTGGTGCAGATAATATAAAGATAGGGGACATGGGATACCCCGGTCTTAGCCCTCTTTCAGGCTTGAAATTTCCCATTGGGCTGCCATTAAGAATGACAGAGTAAGAGATAGAGCTTAGGCAATTTATAATGAGTCTTATCCATTTTGGGTGGAACCCCAACTTGGACATGGCTTTGTCCAAGAAAGATCTATCCTGTCATATGCCTTAGACATGTCCAATTTAACTGCTGCGTATCCCACCTTACCATTCTTTTTTTGCTTTATGGTATGAACTAGGGCTTAACCGTGCCATTACGACACATGTTGCTTTTGTCTCTAATTCAACATTTTGTACATTCGTTTTTTTTCTTTCTATGGGTAATAAATTTGTTATTCAAATGGGTTTTGGCCATAAAAATGATGGGTTCCGTGACCTTTTTTTTTTAATTACTTAAGCATGTTATTTCAATTTAGTATTTGGCCGGAGTAATAATGTTGTCCCAACATGAAAACTTTTTAAAATACAAAATAAAAATTGTCCCTATTTACGGCAATTTTAAATTTCAAAAAGAATATTTAATCTTACATTAAGTATACCTAAATTGCCAACCCAACTCCATGATATTTAAGAATTTCCAAAATTAGTGATACTAAGGCTCTACGGAGTGAAGCAAAGACCCATAATGTTTTCCTTACCATAGACAAAACTATTCTTTTTGTGCGAATGTGAGAGTTCTATAAAAACGAAGAAATCATGGCTAGTGGAAGGATGAGATATACATGTGTGAGCTGAAAAAATAAAATTATAAAAGTAAATTAAAACATGTGCAAGCTTCTACCTCAATCATATTGATAACATGAAATTGAACAAATTCGTGGATAGAAAAATTTCACGTCAACTATGCTAAGTAGTGCATGAGTGGCGTTCTCACATCTTGTATTACTCAAGTAATTTGGAACACTAAAAAACATAGTTATATTGATGCACATGTCTATATAAATTCAACTAACCTTTTGAACATAGTTATATTGATTAAGCCGCGGTACACGCAGAAGAACTCCGGTTAACTTCTTTCGCCTTCAATTTGTAGAATATACATTGGGTTTGATCGACCTTGAGATTAAACAAATACCCCAACATTGGTCAAATAATGTCTACAAATTCGGGATCAAAACAAAGCGCAAACGGGAAAAAGTGAGAGACTAACATCAGTGTTACAAAGAGAATACCCTATATGTATCTAATTCTATTAACTAAATATGTATTCAAATTCAAAAATCATTAACTTAACACAAAAACGTAAAAGAACCCAAATTGGATCGATTGTTCCTTATGGAAGAGGGATGGCCGGTGATCACGGCAACATCTCATTGGTCCCCTAAAATTAGATCTAGGCCGGTTGATTCGGCTAGCGAAGTTGGACGGCCGAGATGATTGGCGGCAGTTACATGCTGCCATTAATTAAATTTAGGGTTTAATAGCCGTGTGGCCAACCTACTTTGGGGCTAACGGTTTTTGGTGTTAGCCGCGTGCTGGGAGCTATTCGATCGGCCATCACAATAGCCGGGCCGCTGGTGAGCGTATCCGCACCTTGTCCGTTGACTGAGATGAATCTAGGCCGGTCGATTCGGCTGGCGAAGTTGGGCGGCCAAGATCGTTTTGCGGCAGCAATATACTGCTGCTAGCATAAATTAGGGTTTTGTAACTCACGCGGCCAACCCACTTTGGGTAATCGTTTGGTGGCTCCGCTTGCGAGTGGGAAGGATTCCGATTGGCCTAAGCATTAGTAGGCCCGCCGGTGTGCCTGATGGTGCTTGTCCGACCATGTTAGGAGGTGGTTAGACTTGATAAATCGACCGACGAAAAACGTACGTCCGTGACCGTTTTAAGACTGACATGGGCAGCCTATATTAGATTCCTTAAGGAATTAGTTGCGTCGACCAACCAACTTCCAACTTTATTTAAAAGTGCGTGTGGTGCTTTTGGAGTGATCTGATTGGTCGGTAAGGAAAGAGGGGCCAGCAAGAAATAACATGGGGCGCGGCAGGCCAGCTACGGGTTGTGCCTGCTAGGGAAAATCGGCCGGCCAAGTGGTGTGGCCGCGCTTCCTTTTGCTGCTGCTTTTATTTGCCGAAGTTTCTCTTTTACTTCTTGTTTTCTACTTTTGGTAGGATTTTGCTCCTACTATTCCATGACGGATTAATTTCCTAGGTGACCTAGGTTTGGTCTCGACCAATATGGTTCGAGATATTGCGCAAACCGCAAAAAACCTAAGTTTAGCAAATTGATTAGGTTCGAAAATTGAATATTGTGTGCTAACACAAAATTAATCAATTTCTGGTGAATTTTGCGCGCTGGCACAAAATCACTAATTTTTTATCTCAAAGAGCAGCGCAATTTGCGTGCTTCTGATTGAGTACCTTCATGCATATCTTAATCCTGACACTTCGGGAAATTCATGTTACTCCGCTGCGAGCGAATATTAATTGTCATGTCACGTCAGTATTAAGAGTTCAACTGGGGAACATAGCATTGGAAAATACTCAGCAGGCCATACATTAGTGGATAATGCAGCTATGAGCTTCAAATACTCATTAGGCTCTATACTAGTGAACAATTCATTTAGGAGCTTGAGTTTTAATACAATATGAAGAGAGGCATAGGCACTCATCATATTTTAATATATTCTTCAAATTCCTTGCGGAATACAGACATATGAAGATCTACTACTTCTGATGTCGGATCAGGTAGACATACTTTTATAGTTTTCTCCCTAAGCAAAAAACCACCATAAACATTAAGTCCCCTGCTTAGCACGTAACAGTAACATTGTTGCGGGGTAAGCACTAGATGGTGACAGATGAAATTAAAATTGAAAAGGCGAAGCAGGTAGATATTACCAGGAAAATTCTAATCGACCTTCAGCAACGGTACCGCGTGGCCAGTGGTCTTAGTAGTAGCATGTCGCTATCTTGGCTATGGGGTATGAGTGTTGTGGGCCCAACCATCTATTCCCGTTCATGGAGCAAGAAGGAATCCTTCTTCTGTTCGAACTCTGGAAACTCCGTTCGTAAAAAAAAAGGGTATCGACCCTCTTCCGTTTTTTGTTGCTCGTCCGGTTCTGTGCTTTCGTCTGCAGCAGCCGGCTCCTATTTGTCACTGTCAGCAGCTCCATCACGAACGTGCCAATCGTCAGCGGAAAGGTAAGTATATCTTGTTCTTTCTTCTTCTTTTTGCAAGTATGAACTTTAGTTGTATGTATAACTTTCACGATTTTGAAATTTCATCAATTCCTGAGTAAACTCCATCGATCCTCTCCGAAATGTGTAATAAGGTCCTGTCTCCATAAAAATGAGTATCTAGCCTCTCCAGTGGATTTCAAAATTTGCCAAACTCCATTGCGCTCAATTGTAAGAGGCCTTGACTTTAAGTTGTTTGGTGTCTGTACTGCTGAGTCGCAACTAAAATGTTCTTTAAACTCCTGAACATTGACTGGAATGAAATTGGGTTCATTCTGACTCTTTATCTCATAGGCTCGTTCTTTCCCTTCTGATTACGATGACGATATGCTTGGGATGCTTGTATGAGCAAAATCTTCCAGAGCCATTAGATGGAGTAGACCAGCAGAGAAGCGTTCCGTTTCCGACGTGCTTCTATTAAGTCCTTAAGGACTTCGTATCAGGTGACACCCTTTGAACTATCTTTTGAATCTTGGATTATTGTACGGAATGGGATGTGATTGAGCAGTCCCCAGTTACACTTCTGTTTAATTACTAGAGCTGTATTTTTGAGTCAGCTTGGGAATACAATAAAGTATTGTAAGGAGTTGTAAATGTGTACTAGATCCGATGGCGTGGCCGGATATGTGGAAATATCTCTGCGGCGTACTTTTGGAGTCTTTGATGCACATGTACAACTTCATGTTGAGGAATTACTACGGCTCGTAAAGCTTTGGCAGTGATGATGCTGATATCAAAAGTAACCTTGTCGAGGGACGTGAAGACATCCCGTGCTAGCAGTCCCCAAGTGTAATTATCAGAGCCTATTTTCTCTTGAAAGATGTACTTCTATTGAATTTGCGGGTAAGGTGGTTGACGAATTGATGAAAGCGGCAATCTTTTGGATTCATCATTTGTTGATCAATGAGCGGGAGTCGCATTTGATAGATCTGTATTGTATCCAAACTTTTGGCAGCTCATGCACCCCTTCCATAGGAAATTGGAAATTTAGAAACACCGAATATGACTTTGTCGGTGATGTGGTTGTTGACGTGTAGCTTTGTGCAGGCCTTGGGTAAGCGGTGCTGAGTTCTGAGTAGGTGGTGTGGCATACATGATGCGGTTGGTCTGTGTGGCTTAATGAGGCGCGACTTTCCTCTTTGATTCTTCACTGACAACAACGCTTATGAATGGCTGAACCAAATACTGCTTGTTGGTCAGGCGCCTTCCAGACAGGGAGGTGATGATATCCTTATGCTACATATTTGAAGAGTGGTCACCTTGTCACAGTTTCTTGGTTGACCGTCTCTTCTGAGGTGAAGAGGTCCTTGACAGTGAAGGGACTCCATATTGAGCCTCAGTCTCCAAGTGTGGTTTATGTGGTTCTATCTTGTATGGTCGGTGGGTTTACCATAATAAAGATATCACCATCTTGTCTTCGTACTGGTGACTCTATTACTTCCTCCATAGGAAAATAAAATATGCATAAGTTCGGATTACCTTTGTATGTAGTTGTTGTTGCTATGGTGAAGCTCTGACTGGTATCAACAAACGAGCAGCAACGGTTTTTGGCAGCAGCTGTGATCAGAAGAGACTTATTTTTCGTGGAAACAAAACAGGTTGGATGGAGCTTGGTTGTCTACGGTCACGATCCTTGACAGGGAGGAATGGTGGCTACAGACACGGCAGGGAGAGGCGTGGTGATGGTGGTCATGGGCTTTGGTAACCACAACCATGAATCTTGGATGAGCAGAGAGGCATACGTAGTGGTAGCTACGTCTACGAGCTTTAGGCGAGTATAGGCGGTGATGCTGGCCACGACCACGAACATTAAAAGGCTTTGATCGGCCGTTATGGCCCAAAGGATGAGTTTATTCCTTTCATATAACTCACATACGTGAGTTTATTTTTCCTTCTATTATTTCCCCTCTTTTATTTTCGGTGATGCAGCTCCTCCCTGATTCCCTGCGTGCGGAAGCTCGCCTATTGTTGCTTGCCTGATATAACACGGTTGAGGGCTGCAAATATGTATTGACGCTGCGCCTTGGAGAAATACAGAATCTCACATAAATGTTCCATCATGGACTGTACAGTTTTGTGGATGGAGTCCCCATAAATTATGCAGCTCCTGACGGGAAGAGGATCTCTGTGAACTCTTTCAGCGCCTAATTGAAGTTCTCCTGCATCCGCCTTCTCCTTGAAAATGCGCTTCAATTTGTTGCAGTCACTGGTTGGGTGATTGACGAACCTATGGTAACGGCAATATTTGGGATTTGCCATTTGTTCTTCAGTTGGAGGACGTATGATAGGAGGTAGCTTGATGATGCCATCTTGTATCCAGACCTCCAAGAGTTCAATCACTTCTTCCACTGGAAAGGGAAAATCCGGGAATGATGGGGTCTAATTTGACATGTGTGAAACGGGAGTCGAACGCTTAGATTGTTGATAGTCGTTCCCCAGATTCCTTCTCTTTCCGCCTTCACTAGTGATTGACTGGAGGTTGGATCTTTTATTGGAAGGACGCTTGCTTTCCTGAACATCTTTACGAGCTTCTTCATTCTTGGATAGTTCGGATTGACTGAGTAAAGCAGCATCGGATCTCTTAGCAGCTTCTGATGCAATATGGGAATTGATATTTTCCAAGAAGGATGCATATAATGAAATCACCTTTTTATTGCAACGACTCTGATGAGAACGTGATAAATCCCACGAGTCTTCTTTCTGAGTTTGAGGAAACATCTATTGATATTCATGAGTAAATAAGTTAGGTCGGTGGTTACCTTTCCGTTCAGCGTGACCATAGGCTTCATCTTCCTTATCGGGAATATGAATCTTCGAAGAAGGACTACTACCATCAGTACTGATCCAAAATGAATTGTTGACAGCGTTTCCTCCATAATAAATACGTGTTGGTTCCTTTGATAGTTAATCCGTGAGGACTTTCAAAAGCGTAAATACTCCATCCTGCGTCTTGAAAATAATAGATTGATCCCTGACAATATCATTTAGGATTTTCATCAAATCATGAATAGTTGTTAAATATTGAGACTCCATAGCCTCGACAAGGGTTTTGAATGAAAGAACGGATTCAGGAATAACATGTGAAGTATTGTCAGTGCTAGGAGAAGTAAAATTGGGATTGAGGATTTCTGAACCATTCCTAAGATCAACCATCTTGAGAAATTTAGGAAACTGAAAATGGAATTGGGAAAATGATTTTTGCAACCGAGAGATTAATTTCCCACTATGGTCGCCAATTGTTTTGGGATAAAAACTGTTTCTGCTGGAAATGGTAAATTTGGGTGTGCCGCCGAGAAACGAATCTAAGCCCTAAACAAATGCACTGCACGGGAGTACTTTAGATTCGAGAGATCAATCTATACAATTCTGGCCTAAACCGAGAAATGGCCGTTCCATCCTTGCTTCAGTCACAAAATAAAGGAGAAGGGTTGATCTTAGGGAGGGAAGCGAAGAAGGTGTTGAGATCAGAATGGTTAACTCTAAAGGTGTGGTTGTTTTATGACTTATATCAGAATGTGGAACTCTCTTGCGGAATGTAAGTTATGAGTTCTTTTGTGTTTTTATGGATACTTGTGTTGATAACTGTTGTTGTTGGTTGAAATAGGTTGAAAACCTTTTTATATAAGTCATAATTGAACGCACCCTGATCTCATAGGAAGTGGAAGTAGTTGAGTTATGAGACGTAGGGATCGTGTAAAAATGTTGGAAACCACGTCTTACTATGAGGGAAGACAGGTCGGTTTACATCCACTACTTATGCGCGCAACTAACTGTCCGCCTTTCTTGACACTTTCTTATAATGGGCGTGTTGCACGCCGCACGCTGTAAACCGCCAGACCAATACCCTGATGAACATCCCGCAGTTTGTGACATGATGTCTCGAGTATTGTCGTGGAAAATATGTATCAACTTGCTGAGTGGGTCTTACTTGCAAGACCTAGGTATTTGACCAATCACGCGCAAGCTAGGCGGCGGGCGGTCATATGTTAGGAGTCAAGTCATGAGACTTGCAGCAAGAAATAGCATGTAATGCTTTTTAGGTCAAATAATTAAATTATTTGTGAAATCGATATTTATAAAATATCGTTTGTAATCGATGCATATAATGCATTGCTTTTAAGCAAGCAGCTAAAACTAATTGATGCTCATAAAGCATCGTTGTATAAAGATGCTCTAAATTAGTCGTGGCGCCTAATGTCTTAAAAGGAGCATGACCGGCCATTTTCGAGAATCTTCTGGGAGCCGTTCATGCGCGCCAAAGATAGGCCGATCGGTATTTATAGGAGAGTGATGGTTGGTGACCACGACGACATCTTATTGGTCGCCTAAGATTTGATCTAGGCCGGTCAATTCGGCTAGCTAAGTTGGACGGCCAAGATGATTTGTGGCATTTAACGGCTACCGCTGAATTTATTTAAAATTCCTATTGGCAGCGCGACTAGCCATTTTTGGCCGATCGTTTAGGAGCCATATAGGCAGGCCACGGCTTGGCCGATTCTTCCTTATGGAAGAGGGGTGGCTGGTGATCATGGCGACATCTCATTAGTCACCTAAAATCAGATCTAGGCCGGTTGATTTGGCTAGCGAAGTTGGACGGCCGAGATGATTTGCGGCAGTTACATACTTCCATTAATTCAATTTAGGGTTTAATAGCCGTGTAGCCAACCTACTTTGGGGCTAACGGTTTTTGGTGTTAGCCGCGTGCTGGGAGCAATTCAATCGACCAGCACAATAGCCGGGCTGCTGGTGAGCGTATCCGCACCTTGTCCGTTGATTGAGATTGAATCTAGGCTGGTCAATTCAGTTGGCGAAGTTGGGCGGCCAAGATCGTTTTACGGCAGCAATATACTGCTGTTAGCATAAATTAGGGTTTTGTAACTCACGCGGCAACCCACTCTGGGTAATCGTTTGGTGGCTCCGCTTGCGAATGGGAAGGATTCTTACTGGCCTAAGCATTAGTGGGCCCGCCGGTGTGCCTGATGGTTCCTGTACGACCATGTTAGGAGGTGGCTAGACTTGATAAATGGACCGGCCAAAATGTACGTCCGTGATCGTTTTAAGACTGACATGGGCAGCCTATATTAGATTCCTTAATGAATTAGTAGCGTCGACCAACCAACTTCCAACTTTATTTAAAAGTGCGTGTGTCGCTGTTGGAGTGATCTGATTGGTTGGTAAGGAAAGAGGGGCCAGCAAGCAATAACATGGGGAGCGTCCGTCTAGCCACAGGCAGTGCCTGCTAGGGAAAATCGGCCGGCCAAGTGGTGTGGCCGCGCTTCCTTTTGCTGTTGCTTTTATTTTCCGCAGTTTCTCTTTTACTTCTTGTTTTCTACTTTTGGTAGGATTTTGCTCCTATTAGTCCATGGCGGATTAATTTCCTAGCTTACCTAGGTTTTGTCTCGACCAATAGGGTTCGAAATATTGCGCAAACCGCAAAAAACCTAATTTTTGCAAATTGATTAGGTTTGAAAATTGAATTTTGTGTGCTGACACAAAATTAATCAATTTATGGTGAATTTTGTGCGCTGGCACAAAATCACTAATTTTTATCTCAAAGAGCAGCGCAACTTACGTGCATCTGATTGAGTACCTTCATGCGTATCTTAATCCTGACACTTCGGGAAATTCATGTTACTCCGCTGCGAGCGAACATTAATTGTCATGTCATGTCAGTATTAAGAGTTCAACTGGGGAACATAGCATGGGAAAATACTCAGCAGGCCATGCATTAGTGGATAATGAAACTAGGAGCTTCAAATACTCATTAGGCTCTATACTAGTGAACAATTCATCTAGGAGCTTGACTTTTAATACAATATGAGGAGAGGCATAGGCACTCTTCATATTTCAATATATTCTTCAATTTCCTTGCGGAATATAGACATATGAAGATCTACTTCTTCTGATGCCGGATCAGGTAGACAGACTTTTACAGTTTTCGCCATAAGCTAAAAACCACCATCAACACATATATCTCTTCCCTGTGACTGAAGAAGCCTTTGAACGGCCACTGTGCGTGGTTTAGGCGAAGACTGTTCGTGTTCAACCTCCCGTAACTCACTTTTAGAAACCCTAGAATCCAACTTCTAACCTCTCTCAGATTTTAGGCAACTATAGTAGCCATTTAATACATTTTTAAGAGAAACAAAATTTTCTCATTGCTTCAAACAGAAACTCCCAACTTGAAAAGACGAGGGTACCCAAATATACCTCAATCTAAAACTTTTCCACCTATAAGTCCTTTCTCCGAAAGTGATTGTCTATGGACTGAGTCTAGACAATACAACTAATCGGTTCACACTTCGTGTGATCGTCTATGGATACGAGATCGAGACAATACGACAACAAGATAACTTGTGTGATTGACTATGGATACAAGATCGAGATAATACAACAACGAAGTATGTTTACTTGATAATAGGTTCGGACTTAACCAAACACAATAGGATTGCTATCAAGTAAATAGGAATTAACGTTTGTGTATTTTACTTTTAATTATAATAAAACAATTATAATTGCGGAAATAGAAAAGTAAAAGACACAACAAGATTTTGTTAACGAGGAAACCGAAAATTAAGAAAAACCCCGGGACCTTGTCCAGAATTGAATACTCTCAGGATTAAGCCGTTATACAAAATCAAAACCAACTTCGTATAGTTGAGACCAAGCAACTAAACCTATAGTTCACCTAGTTTCGTCTGTATCCCCGCGCCTCCAACTTGCAGTAAGTCACGCACTTGGAACAATTCCTTTGGTTCGTATTCCAAACAGTAAAGGATAACAAATCTGTTCGGTAACAACTCTTTTCAATCAAGTGATATGAGTTTGACAAAAGGCTCTTCCGTTTATCCCAATAAACTCCTTTGTCAGGTGCTTAGATTTATCCGATACCAACTACCAAAGTAATTGTCAAGATTTTGCAATCAATACTTTTAATCACAAAGAAACGTATTGATGTCGATCTACTCAACTAATCAATCCAATCTATCACAAAGATAAACCGAATATAGTTGGATCCCTTTCCATCCGAAACAAGTATTGTGCACACCAAAGATTATGAACCCAAATCAGAAATCTTCTTCGTCTTCAAATCTTCTTAGATCTTCAATAAACACCTGCACACAATCAACTTGAATCTCTTGTGATCAATCACACACAGAACGGAGTCTGTTAACAATGGATTATCACAAGACGTCTTTAGATCTACAAACAGTCTAAAGATCTCTCGTCGAAACTTCGATCTAGTTTGAGTGAATCTTATATCAGAAAAGAAGATTCTCAAGCATAAACAAACTAGGTGCAATCAATGTTCAAATACCGTTAGTCAATCAAATCAATCGAAAACTAATAATAAACTACAATTATCTAGTGTCCCACCAACGGTACTCGTAGAGCTTCCTAATCCCAAAGAAGTCTTTAAAACGAGCGGTCGTAAGAGATTTCGCCTAATTAGGGTACTTTCCTCTCCGAATAGACGGCTCCACCAGTAACAACATAACTAGGTAGTTTTGCTGGCTTTGAGGATTAGTTTGCTTGAAATGTAAACTTCAATATTTATAGACCAAGGAAGTTTGGACACCAAGGAATTTCAAAAACCGAAAATATTCTCAAGATATGCAATATATTTCCAAATTCGGTTTCCATAATTCCTGGAAATGCTTTTTCCAAATATTGACCGAAATCTCTTAGAAAATCTCCAATTAGTAAATGCACATTACCAATTTTATTTTCTAAAGATATGCATTTTAATTGCTGGAAATTAAAAGCATATAAAACTAAAAACCTTAATTAAAAGATTTTCAATTTATTTCGATCCGGGATTCTCCTTTAGCTATTAAGTAATATCTATGAACAATAAAAGGTAAGAATTACTGCACGTATTCAAAGTATGTCGACATCTTTACTTTGTAAATCCTTTTTCATATTTACAATCTTGGAACCGATTTGCCACACTTCCAAACGAGTTTAGAATTGGTTCATCTGACTTCCAAGAACTATGTGATTGATTATCCTATCAAATCACCAATCATGGGTTTCACGGTTCTACCAAAACAAGTTTCGGTTTTACCTCCATGTGGGTACTAGAATTAGTCACGCTATTTACCAAAACTTTGTTGACTAGGTACTAGGATCGGTTCCCACATACATATGGTATCTAACTTGTATTTCTTGCACATGTTCATAGGATCGGTTCCCCAATAACTAAAAACTTGTTGCACCTCTTACAAGGATCGATTCCCCTTTGTTTGTGATCGGTTGCACCTCTTACTAGGATCGGTTCCCCAATGTATAGAGTTGGTCATACCAATTACAACAAATCGATCATACCATCTCAGGTGATTACTTAAGATCGGTTTCACTAATAAAAGACATACCAATACAAAAGTCAGGCCTTGTGAATAGTTTTACCAAGATACATAAACAAGTTATGAGCGGTTATACTAAACACACATATTGGTAATCCAAAGATTTGCAATGAATAACAATACCAATAAGTCTAACAATTTCCTTTTTGATTCATAACACAAGTTTATGAATTGTACTTCCTTTAAACGAATGTAAAACATTGTTTCCTAGGACGAAATCTTCATCCATACCCATACATAATCACAATAGCATTCATACGATTATGTCGATGTCTTATATACGAATTTCAAAAGATAGACGTTATACTTGGTATTGTAATTCCTTAATACTATGTCTAACTAGAGTATAATCATTCACAGCTTCGCAGTTATCTTTTCAATATGCACGACTTGAAAGATACGTTAGGAATGGAACAGTTCAAGTCAAATATTACTAACCTCAAGAGAAAGGATGATGTCGTCGTTGTAGCTCCTTACTTCTTCACATTCTTCAAGTCTTCACGTAATACTTGTAAGTCTCATATCCTAGTAACTTTCTAGCTAACCTATACGAAGTTGACTCTAGTAAATAATCAAGCGACTCTTTAAATGAGTTTTGATTCACTAAAATATGACAACAGAACTTGACATACCAACGCTTAGTGGGTTCAACCGAGCTATGCTCTAACACGACTTAATGAGTCATAGGCTTGAGTTATGTCTATTTTCAATCCAATTCATTAATCATTTCTGAGGCAAGAGCGAATTGTTCTTGAATGTTTCTTCCTTTGATGAAAGCACCTTGTTGAGATGAAACAACTTTATCCATTACTCCATACATTCTTAATGTGATAATCTTTGTGAATATCTTAAAACTGAAATTATTTAGCCCAATAGGTCTAAATTGACTAGGTTTCCTTGCACATTTTACTTTAGGAAGAAGACAACGAAAATTTGAATTCAAACCTTTAAGGATAAACCCATTTCTCCAACAATATTGTATAGCATGTACCACATCCACCCCTATTATCTCCCAAGCAAATCTGTAGAAAAAACCTGGAAAACCATCAGGTCCAGGTGCACTATTGGCATCCATAGCAAAAAAACTTCCTTAATTTCTTGAGCAGATGGAACAACTTCCAACATACTATTTTCTTCTTCAGTTATTACATTTGGAATGGCTTCAAAAATACCCTCTGCAAAAGTAACTTCTTTATATTTGAATTTATCTTCAAAATGCTTCTCCAAAGTTCTTGCGGTGATGTTTGGATCAGTTATTATGGTTCCAGCTTCATCTTCCAGTTCATTAATTGCATTTGCAGCCTGTCTAATTCTTATTGAAGTATGGAAAAATCTAATATTTGCATCCCCATCTTTAATCCACTTTTCTCTTGACTTTTAACAAAAGCAGGATTCCCTCTTATTTCTGTATTCCAAACTTTTTGAATTAACTCCTTAAAACCATCCTGCTCCAACCAAATCTTTAAAAATCTAAAACGAATGTTTTTTGGTTTGGTATAATTTGCACAAGCACCTAATAGTGGACTATGATCTGATATTCCCCTAACACCAACCTTATAACCCTAATTTGGATAGGTCCCCATCCATTTAACATTGCATAAAGCTCTATCTGAAATACACACACTATTCTTTTAAGCCCTGCTCTGTTGTTACACCAAGTATACTAAATACCAGTTTTTGGAGTTTGTAATAGACCACAAGCATTCATACAATCATGGAATTCTTGCATTGCCACACCAAAAGGAGGTCTACCACCAATTTTCTCATCCATACTTAAAACTGTATTAAAATCACCAATAATTATCCAAGGTAAATCCAAAGCACTTACTCTTGCTAATTCCACCCATAGTTCTCTCCTATCAGTAGATAAAGAAGCAGCATGAACACTAGAAACTAAAACTACACCCACATTTACTGTCACCACTTGATTTGTAATAGAAACAACAGTTGGTGTAGAAATGGAAGCACTCCAAAATAACCAAATATTACCTTTACCTTCACTGACAGAATTATGTATCACCATGTGATTCATCCCTTTTAGTTTCAGTTGTTTACAATCTTTTGAATTCCATTTAATTTTTGGTTCTGCCACCCAGCATAATGTAGGACTAAATTGGTTCACTAAACTTCTGAGTTTGTCTTTGGATTTAGGTCTTCTTAAGCCTCTGACATTCCAGAAAATTGTCTTCATTTAGAAATAGAATGATGAGAAGCTGTAGGACTTCTCACTCTTTTTTTTGTATTATCTAAATTTAAAACTCCTTGTTGTCTTGTTGTAACCCTTCAAACTGGCTTAGGTTTATCTATTTTCTTTATCACTTCTTTATTAACAAAATCTCCTTCTCCAAAAACTTTCACAACCTGGAGAACTGAAGAACTACTTGAAGCCACATACAAAATTTTATCCACACTGATTGGAATTAAATCATTATTATCCATATCTTGTAAACTGTGAAATTTGCCAGATGAAGTGTTAATTACTGAACAAGAAATCCCATTACTCTGGATTGCAGGAGGAATTATTGCATCCGCAATTACATCTTCACCACAATCAGTCTCGTTATTCTTGCTCTTCCCTTTAGGTGTTTGACAGATATCAAAACCTATAGAACTTTGAATCTTCTTTTCCTTAATTCTCCAAACATTTTTAAAACTAGGAATAATATCATTCATTGCTTCTTCTTGAGCTGTCTCATTTCTTTTAGACCTACACTCAGCCACAAGATGACCTACTACCTTACAATGATTGCAAAATTTTGGAAGATTAGGAAATTGAATTACCTGTTCAAACTGCCATACTTAGTGTTCACAACTACATGATTAGGTAAAGGATTGGCCAAATTCACTTCCACCAAGACACTAGCATAATACCCAACTTCTCTTTTAAAAGTAGTATCATCAACTTTTATAGCTCTACCAAAAGTCTCACCCCAAGACATAATAATCTTTTCATTCAAATATTCAATCCCCAACCCAGGAAATTGTGCCCATACAAAAGCATAAGTTTATTTTTGATTTGCTGGGTTGAAATTTGGCTCCCATAAACGTATCTTTAAAACTTGAGACTCAACCATCCAATAACCATTCCAAATGTACTTCATATCTTGTTAGAGCATAGCTCGGTTGAACCCACCAAGCGTTGGTATGTCAAGTTTGGTTGTCATATTTTAGTGAATCGAAACTAATCTAAGAATCGCCTGATTATGTACTAGAGACAACTTCGTATGGGTTAGACTAGAAAGTCTAGGATTATGAGACATACAAGTGTTACTCGAAGACCTGAAGAATGTGAAGAAGTAACAAGCTACAACGACGACATCATCCTTCCTCTTGAGGTTAGTAATATTGACCTGAACTGTTTCATTCCTAACGTATCTTTCAAGTCGTGCTATATTGAAAACATAATTGCGAAGCTGTGAATGATTATACTCTAGTAGCGAGACATGGTCACATGATCATAGTATTAAGGAATTAGAATACGAAGTATAACACTTATCTTTTGAACTTCGTATATATGACATCAACATAATCGTATGAATGCTATTCTGATTATGTGTATGGGTAAAGGTGAAGATTTCATCCTAGGAAACAATGTTTACATTTGTTTAAAGGAATTACATTCAAGAACTTGTTTTATGAATCGAAATGGAAATTGCTAGACTTATTGGTATTGTTATTCATTGTATATCTTTGGATTACCAATATGTGTAAGTTAGTAGAACCGATCATAACTTGTTATGTATCTTGGTATAACTAATCACAATGCCTGACTTATGAGTTGGTATGCCTGGTTTTTATTAATTAGTGTAACCGATCCTAAGTAATCACCTGAGATGGTATGATCGATATTTGTAATTTGTGTGACCGAATCTAGTAATTGGTGTGACCGATCACAAAATAATTGTTTAATCGATACTTGTAATTGGTGTAACCGGTCCTAGTAATTGGTTTAACCTATCCTGGTAATTTGTGTAACCGATCCTAGTGACTTGTGTAACCGATCACAAGTAATACCATGAGAAAATGGTAACCGGTCCTGGTAATTGACGTAACCGATCCTGGTAACTGATGTAACCGGTCCTGGTAACTTGTGTATTCGATCACAAGTAATCCATATTGAGTTAGAACCGATCTTTGTGATTGGTAGAACCGATTGAACCCATAATTGTGATTTGATACTTGATCAATCATATAGTTGTCATGGAATACAGATGAACCAATTCTAAACTTGTTTGGAAGTGTGGTATAATCGATTCCAAGATTGTAAATATGAAATAGGATTTACAAAGAAAAGATGTCAACATACTTTGAACACGAACAGTAACTCTTATCTTTTATTGCTTAAAGATATTCGTTAATTACTCAAGGAGATCCCGGTCCGAAATAAATTAAGAATCTTTTAATTAAGGTTATTATTTTTATATGCTTTAATTACCAGCAATTAAATGCATATCTCTAGAGAATAAAAATTAGTAATGTGCATTTGCTAATTAGAGATTTTCTATTGAGAGATTTCGGTAAATATTGGACAAAGCATTTCCAGGAATTATCAAAACCGATTTTGGGCATTTATTGCATATCTTGAGAATATTCAGTTTTGGAAATTCCTTGGTGTCCAAACTTACTTGGTCTATAAATACCTAAGTTTGCATTTCTAGCAAACCATCCTAAGAGAGAGGCAAACTTCATCTTTTTGTTGTTTCTGGTGGAGCCGTCTATTCGGAGAGGAAAGTACCCTAATTAGGTGAAATCTCTTACGACCTCTCGTTTAAAGACTTCTATGGGATCAAGAAGCTCTACGAGTACAGTTGGTGGGAAACTAGATAATTGCAGTTTATTATTTTTCGATTGTTTTGATTGACTAACGGTTGTTGAACTTTGATTGCACCTAGTTTGTTTATTCTTGAGAATCTTCTCTTCTGATATAAGATTCACTCAAAATAGATCGAAGTGTCGACGGGATCTTTAGAACTGTTTGTAGATCTAAAGACATCTTGTAATAATCCATTGTTAACAGACTCCGTTCTGTGCGTGATTGATCACAAGAGATTCAAGTGGTGTTGTGCAGGTTTAATTGAAGATTAAAGAAGATTTGAAGACGAAGAAGATTTCTTATTAGTTTCTCATATCTTTGTGTAGCACAAACCTTGATCGGATGGGATCCAACTAGAATCAAATTTATTCAATTGTATAGTTGTGTGAGATCGGCATTGCTTTATAGTTTCTTGTTGGATTCTATATTGATTGATTAGAAATCTAAACTATGCTTCTTCGTTAGTTGTTGGATAGATTGATCTAACCAGGCAAAGGAGTTTATTAGTTTAAACGGAAGATCCTTTGCATATGACTTGAGATATATTTATCTTGAAAGAATCAATAAAGTTGTTACCCAACAGCTTTGTTGTTCCTTTACTGTTTGGAATACGATCAAAAGAATTTGTTTCAGTGCGTGCACTTATTGAATGTCGGAAGCGCAGGGATACTGAAGAAACTAAGTAAACTAGGTTTAGTTGCTTGGTCTTAACTATACGAAGTTGGTTTAGATTTTGTATAGCGGTTTAATTCTGAGAGTATTCAATTCTGGACTTGGTCCCGGGGTTTTTCTGCATTTGCGGTTTCCTCGTCAACAAAATCTTGTTGTGTATTTTACTTTTATATTTCCGCAATTATAATTATTTATCATAATTAAAAGTAAAATACACAAACGTTAACTCTGTATTACTTGATAGTGATCCTATAAAATTTGGTTACGTCCGAACCTATTATCAAGTAATCACACTTTGATTATTGTATTGTATCGATCTCGTATCCATAGACGATCATACAAAGTGTGAATACCGATTTGTCGTATTGTCTCGACTTTGTCCATAGACAATCACTTTCGGTAAGAGGACTTATAGGTGGATATTTTAAAGATTGTGGTGTATTTGGGTACCCTCATCTTTTCAATTGGTATCAGAGCAGGCAAACACGAAAAGATCTAACAATCTGTTTTTGGTGTGATCCAACCTATAAGAATTGAATCAAAGATGGATACAGTTGAACCTGTAAATGATTTAGAACAAGGTGAAGAACCATCATCTGATAATGTCATCTCTTGTGAATCTATTGAACAAGTTGATCCATACAATGTAGATGTTGATAACTGGCAGTCCTGCCAAGAAAAACAACTTGATGAAATTTCTGAAGATGGTGACTCAGAAATAGATCAAGATGATTTAAGAAGATGTGTCTGTATTTTCTTCACCACTAGGCGCAGTTTCTACAAAAAGGTTGTCTACCTCAGATGTGGTTGGGCTTTTTTCTCCTCTTTGCAGAGAAAATAGAAAACTAAGAAAAATCTTCTCTGGTTTCTATTATGGATAAAAATACCAGATATCTTCTCAAGGATTGCAAGGAAAGCCTGAATTCAAAGATTCTTGAGTATTAAAATATCAACAGGAAACATTATCTGTTGAATAAGAAACTTTTCGAAACCGAAGCAAGAATTAACTGTTGTAAGAGCCTGTTTCTTCCAAAGAGAACCTTCTTGAAGCCAACCTCATCAATGCTCTTGACAAAGTCAAGCTTTTGGAAGAAGAAGTTACAAAACTAAAAAGGCTCAATGCTAGCACATCTAACTTATCTTCCTTATTGGAAACAGGAAGAAGTTATGGTGATATGCGCGGTTTCGGATATCAAGGAATCGGTACTTCCTCCCACAACAAAGAAATAAAGTTTGTAAAAGCTGCATGTTCTTCCATAACAGAGGATCTACCAAAACCAATAGATATTTCGGATTCTCCGAAAAGGTCAAGTGAAACTGTGAAAGAAAATAGTTTCAGAAGCAGTCATGATAAGTCTCGGACCAAAAATCAGCATAAGGGAAGTACATCGATAAAAGGTATTCCTAAACCCCATGCTCCTTTTAATAGGCATTGATATTATTGTGGAGATAAAGGTCATATGCAAAGGAGTTGTAAAATTCGAAAGATGCAGGATGCTCTATCTTTTGTTTCAAAAGAACTGAGTAAATTTACCCCCTAAAAAGCCTTCAGATCACCATTGTCCTATTTTGAGACAAAAGAACTATTCTTGTAATTCAAATTCCTATCCTAAAAGGAACAATGATAAAAAGGATAACGCCTTTGTCAACAGGAATATGAGATCTGAGGTTTCATCTTAGAAAAATGCAATGTTGCAAGAGATGAAGGATCTTCATTCAAAATCCACCCACATGTGGATGCCAAAGTATGAAGTGAAAGCTAAAAGGGGGTCATCTAAAAAAAGTTCTAAGAAAAACAACCCTATTGTAATCTTAGATAAAGATGACCATGAAAGTCTAATTTTTAGACTCAAGAAGGATTTAAGAACATCCAGTGATATTGATACATTGGTATCCTTCAATAATCTGCTTCAAAGCAGGAAACGGAAAAAGGATGTCCGAAAACATCATGATAGATTATGTTACGAAAACAAAGATGAGGCATCAAGTGCTCACTTCAACAACTAAGTTTGTTGATATGAATTCCTCATCTTTGTGCTCGATTTAAATAAATGGGAAATTCTTAAAGGAGCATTGGAATATGAGAAAAGTATAATACTATACTGAATATATCTATATCATGAACATCTAAAGTATTTTTCTAGTTTTGGAATACTTTTTCTATTTTTAGAAGAATACTTTCAATCTTAGGAAAGTTCATGACAAAATTTTGGGCAAGATATTTTCGGACTCTCTTGACCATATTATTTCGGAAAACTTTTACTGTTATTTCCGAAAGTGTATATTTTCACTAATTTTATCAAATAAAAAATACCTTGATTAAGTGTCTCAAAACTTGGAAACCAAGTTCAATTTGATATATAAAACATCTTAAGAACCGATTCTTTTCTCTATGTTTAGTCTGCGGTTCAAGATGGGTGAAAAAACTGTTGATATTGATTCACAATTACAGAAGCTTGAAACATGTCCTCCTACTGAGATTAAGTGTTACTTCTCAAGGGAACATAAGAGGAATCAAATATCACTTGAGCTCATATTCTTTTTAATGAGAGATTTTGAGATTGCTCAAGAACAATTGGAAGCTTCTGTAAAGAATGAGAAGTGGCTCGAGTCAAATCTTTTGAAGTTGATTATGGAGGTGAATATCTTGAAGATAAGACTCAATCATCTGAATGAAAAGAGAAGACTCAAGAACTCGAATGCTGAAGAAACTTCAGTAAATAATAAAAGCACTTCTAGGGATTAAGTTATATGCTGTAATACTTAATCCAAGAAAAATAGACACCAGTTTTTGATTTATTTCAATTATTGTATAAGGTCTATTTTTGAATAAAACTATCAATTATTATAAATAAAATTATTATTTTATAATTTTTCTTGTGATAGTTAACGATTACATAGCCTGTGCTTGAATGTCTATATTATTGCTATGTGTTTATGGGATGTATGATTTCGATTTTCATAACCTTTATATTAGATCTCATATGATGTGAATCCTTATGGTTTGTGTGACTTTTTGATTTAGCGGGATTAAGTTCTAGCCCATGTTGGTAGGCTTTATCAAAGGATCATAAGGTGTTCCGATTGAAACTCATATGTAAAAAGTCACAATGTGTTGAATCAATTTGTTTTTACATGAGTTGTGTAGCATAAACATATGTGTTTCAGGTTTTCAACTTTTGCTATTGGCATGCATTAGTTAAAACCGATTCAACCTTTGGTAAAGGTTGCTCTTTGTTGTTGCTCTTTTGTTCTTGCGAGAGGATGACAACATACTGGGGGAGAGTTCTAACTTGAACTTGCACTTAATGATATATCTTTCTGGGGAGAAAAGGATGCGGAATCTAAGGTAACGAATTTGTTAGTTAATCGTTTTCCTGTTTAAGAAAAGCCTGCTTATATTGCATATATTTTGCTTTTGCTTAACAAAATTTCGGTACAATTGATATGTATTCCATTATGTGTGTATGGATGTGTGTGTTTGATTCAATTGTTTCCGGTTAAGAAAAACTGTGTCAATTTATTTGGCTTATTGTTTGATATCTTCTTTATTGTTTGGTATCAAGTGTTTTGTTTAACGAATTTCGGTGCAATTGCAGTGCTATAATGTCTATGTTTGTTTCAATTGCTTCCGGTTAAGAGAAATAATTGTACAAGTCAATTTATTTGGTTTGTATGTATTGTTTATGGCTTAACAAAATACGGGATCATTTGTTTTGTCCAATTCGATTCTGGATAAGAGAAACTAAGTTAATTCTGATCTTAGTTAGACTTATCAAATTAAAAGATTCGGTTATTCAAGTCTAATCGAATGCCTTGAAAAGAAATACTAGTTAACTAACCTAGTACTTGTCTTGTCTAAAGTGAAAGGTCTAAATTATTGTCTGAATAGTTAGAACCTGATGAGAAAAATAAAGTTAATTCTGATCTTTATTTTGGTTTTATCGAAATAAGCGATTGTATGTTTACAATCGGTTTAGCAAGAGAACTAAGTTTCTTACTCAATTTGTTACACTATTAGGGAAAATTGCTTCGGGAAATTGTTTCCTTGATAACATATTAAAACCAAATTATTATTAGTTTCGGTTTTGATATTGGTTATTTAAAGTGGTATGTGAAACCTTCGTGCTTAACTCTTATAGGTTGTACAAGTCTTTTAGATTTGTAAGATCCTTTCGGTTTGACCTTTATTTGTTCGAACCTTTGTCATTTTGTGACAATAAGGGGGAGAAATATATGGAGTAAACAAGTGATTTGTAATCACTAAGGAAATGACAATTGTGCTTAAACGGTATATCTAATGAAAGAGTAAAGCATTGACTAAGAGGGGGAAACATATCATATTGATGTTGTAGTTATCTTGACTAAAAAAGGGGAATAACAAAGATGTTCGGATTGAAAATCTTCCTATATTACCTTTAGGGGGAGTATTAGCTTTGTTATTCAAATGTCAACATTGGCATTTATTAATTAAATATATGCAGGTTATTGTGTTGTTGAAACTTGGAATCAAGCGTATGTTTAATGAATTCTTGTAATTTGTTTATCCATATGTATTAAGAGTTTTATCACTAAAATTGACAAAGGGGGAGATTGTTAGAGCATAGCTCGGTTGAACCCACCAAGCATTGGTATGTCAAGTTTGGTTGTCATATTTTAGTGAATCAAAACTCATCTAAGAGTCGCTTGATTATGTACAAGAGATAACTTCATATAGGTTAGACTAGAAAGTCTACAATTATGAGGCATACAAGTATTACTCGAAGACCTGAAGAATGTGAAGAAGTAACAAGCTACAACGACGACATCATCCTTCCTCTTGAGGTTAGTAATATTGACTTGAACTGTTTCATTCCTAACGTATCTTTCAAGTCGTGCTATATTGAAAACATAACTGCGAAGCTGTGAATGATTATACTCTAGTAGTGAGACATGATCACATGATCATAGTATTAAGGAACTAGAATACGAAGTATAACGCTTATCTTTTGAACTTCATATATATGACATCGACATAATCGTATGAATTCTATTGTGATTATGTGTATGGGTAAAGGTAAAAATTTCATCCTATGAAACAATGCTTACATTTGTTTAAAGGAAGTACATTCATGAACTTGTTTTATGAATCGAAAGGGAAATCGCTAGGATTATTGGTATTGTTATTCATTGCATATCTTTGGATTACCAATATGTGTGAGTTAGTAGAACCAATCATAACTTGTTATGTATCTTGGTATAACTAATCACAGTGCCTGACTTATGATTTTGTATGACTGGTTTTTATTAAATAGTGTAACCGATCCTAAGTAATCAACTGAGATGGTATGATCGATATTTGTAATTGGTGTGACCGATCCTAGTAATTGGTGTGACCGATCACAAAAGAATTGTGTAATCGATCCTTGTAATTGGTGTAACCGGTCATAGTAATTGGTGTAACCGATCCTGGTAATTGGTGTAACCGATCTTAGTGACTTGTGTAACCGAACACAAGCAATACCATGAGAATATGGTAACAGGTCCTGGTAATTGACGTAACTGATCTGCAATGAGTTTTGATTCACTAAAATATGACAACCAAACTTGACAAACCAATGCTCGATGGGTTCAACCGAGCTATGCTTTAACAATCACCCCCTTTGTCAATTTTAGTGACAAAACTCTTAATACATATGGATAAACAAAATACAAGAATTCATTATACATACGCTTGATTCCAAGTTTCAACAGCACAATAACCTGCATATATTCAATTAATAAATGCCGTTGTTGACATCTGAATAACAAAGTTTATACTCCACCTAAAGGTAAGATAGGTAGATATTCAATCTGAACATCTTTGTTATTCCCCTTTTGTAGTCAAGATAACTACAACATCAATATGATATGTTTCCCCTCCTTAGACAATGCTTTACTCTTTCGTTACATATACCGTTTAAGCACAATTGTCATTTACTTAGTGATTAAAAATCACTTGTTTACTCCATATATTTCTCCCCCTTTTTGTCATAAAATGACAAAGGTTCGAGCAAATAAAGGTCAAACCGAAAGGATCTTACAAATCTAAAAGACTTGTACAACCTATAAGAGTTAAGCACGAAGGTTTCACATACCACTTTAGATAACCAATATCAAAACCGAAACTACAAGTAACTTGGTTTTAATATGTTATCAAGGAAACAATTTCCCGAAGAAATTTTCCCTAATAGTTTAACAAATTGACTAAGAAACTTAGTTCTCTTGCTAAACCGATTGTAAACATACAATCGCTTATTTCGATAAGACCAAAGTAAAGATCAGAATTAACTTTATTTCCCTCATCAGGTTATAATTATTCAGACAATAACTCAGACCTTTCCCTTTAGACAAGACAAGTACTAGTTTAGTTAACTAGTATTTCTTGTCAAGGCATTCAATTAGACTTGAATAACCGAATCCTTCTATTTGATAAGTCTAACTAAGATCAGAATTAACTTAGTTTCTCTTATCCGGAATCGAATTGGACTAAACAAATGATCCCGTATTTTGTTAAACCATAAACAATACATACAAACCAAAATAAATTGACTTGCAAAATTATTTTCTTAACTGGAAGCAATTGAAATAAACATAGACATTATAGCACCGCAATTGCACCGAAATTTTATTAAGAAAAAACACTTGATATCAAACAATAAAGAAGATACCAAAACAATAAGCCAAATAAATTGACACAGTTTTTCTTAACCGGAAACAATTGAATCACACACACACACATCCATACACATAATGGAATATATATCAATGGTACCGAAATTTTGTTAAGCTAAAGAAAAATATATGCAATATAAGCAGGCTTTTCTTAAACAGGAAAACGATTAACTAACAAATTCGTTACCTCAGATTCCACATCCTCTTCTCCCTAGAAAGATATATCATTAAGTGCAAGTTCAAGTTAGAACTCTCCCCCAGTATGTTGTCATCCTCTCGCAAGAACAAAAGAGCAACAACAAGAGCAACCTTTACCAGAGAAAGGTTGAATCGGTTTTAACTAATGCGTGCCAATAACAAAATTTAAAAACCCGAAACACATATTTTTATGCTAAACACAACTCATGTAAACATAAATTGATTCAACACATTGTGACTTTTTACATATGAGTTTCAATCGGAACACCTTTTGATCCTTTGATAATGCCTACCAACATGGGATAGAACTTAATCCCGCTAAATCAAAAAGTCACACAAACCATAAGGGTTCTCATCATATGAGATCGAATATTAAGTTTATGAAAACCGAAATCAGACATCCCATAAATCCAGAGTACTCATATGTATACCAAATATTTACTTTATAGAATATAAACAAACAATAGTATATGTAACTTACATATGAGCTACAACATCACAACTTTCTTATGATTTTGATATAACAATCACGAAGATATGATCCAAAGATCGGCTATACTCAAAAGTCACTAACCATAAGGAAGTGAGCCAATATATGAGAATGAAACACAATGGTTTATCTCATAAACTCAAATGCAATACACCATGAATATTCAACATAAAATCAAGTAATGAAATTACCTCAATCTTGTAGGAAATTGAATTACGAAACCAACGCAAAAAGAATGAGGTTATTCCGAGTTCGGACGAAGAAGTTATGGGAAAAACAGTTTTACACTCCTTCGTATGGACCAATCACACCAATCACTAGGACCGGTTACAGTAGTTACTTGTGATGGATCACAACACTAAACTATTTTTGACATAACTTTTGCATACAATGTCCGAATTTAGTGATTTTTTGCTCGTTTTAACGTAAAAACAAGAGCTACATATATATGACTTGTATATATAAACATCATAAACTCAAAATTACCATTTCTATCAAAATCTCAAATAGAGATAGAGAAGGTATGAGTATATAAGAAAATAAATCTCCCAAAAGATGTTACTTAGTCATATAATAACTGAGAGGTCATGTGCTCAGTTTCATATGCTTCCTCACCCTTTATAAGATTCAGCACAAAGGTGAGCATATAGATTCTAACACAACTAGGTTTTGTTTATTTGAGCCTTGTCTTCTTTGTCACTAGGGACTAAGACAGAATCACTCTTGACCACTTGCTTGGTTTTCTTACTCTTGTTCCATCTCTTGTTTTTCTTCTTTGACTTGTGAAGAAGAGTGTCATTTTCACAACGTTCACTAGTACAAGAGATTTCAGACATCATGTCTTTCTTTAGTCTTTCAAGAAAACTCTTGTAATTATTGTCACCCACAATTAACAGATGAGAGTCATTCTTGTGACTAAGTTTTGGTGCCTTCTTGGATATGAAGGACTTCGGGACCCATTTATAGTTGGGTTTCGCAGGAGAAGCTTTCTCCTTCATACCATTAGGACGATTATCCTTTTGAATACTTTGCGAAACAAATTTTCTCCAATTCGGTACATCAGATCTTTTCTTAGCATTTACAAAGTCATCTATCTTTCTATATTCGGGTCTTCTATGAGATGGCCTTGTCGAGTGATAGGAAAAGTTTGAACTATCATTATGATAATTATTTTTCCTAAACTTAGGACAATAACAATCCGAGTTCCTTTGGGGAGCAATCTTATCCAATTCGTTTGATACAAAAGAAAGTGTATCTTCTATCTTACGAATCTTGCATCCCCATTCCACATGCCCTTTATTACCACAATAACAACAATGTTTAGTAACATAAGGAGAATGAGTTTTAATGTTACATTTTTTTGGATCCACTTGCATTGGAGCTCGACGAGTTTTCTTCTTCTTATTATCTTTGTTCAACGTTGTTATTTTCTTGGCATTAGCAGAAGTGCTCTCTTTGATTATTGCACTTGACGAGTATGGTTGAACACAATTATTAGGCATGACATACTTTTCTTCTGTACAAGAAATAGGAGCATTATTGACATTAGTGGAAACCTATGGTTTAGAAGAATTTGTAGCTTTAACAAATTTTACCTCTTTTCTAATATTTGAAGCATTTATTCCCTTATATCCCAATCCTCGTGTATCACGATGATTTCTACTTGCTTCTAACATTGAGGTTATATTGCTTGAGCTATCAATGCGTTTTTTCAAGTGCAGATTTTTTTCTTCTAGCTTCTTGATTTTTTCAAGAGCACCAGTTAGATCAGCCTCAAGGTGTTTTTCTCGAGAGAGATATACACCTTCTTTCTCTTCAAAAATTACTTGTTGAGAGTTAATCTTTGTTGTAGATTCAACAAGTTTCTTTTCCAACAAATAGATTTTTTCAAGAGAAGCATCACGATCTTTCTCTAATAGTTCCGCTCGAGAAAGACGAGCACTTACTTTGTCCTCAAGATTCTGTATATGTTGAGAATTATTTTCAACCTTTGAGGAGGCAAGATCAATAAAAAGTTGATCATTCTTGGCTTGCAAACATCTTATATTGTCTAGAAGCTTTCCTTCTCTTTCTAATGCATGAATTAGTTCGGCTGAACATGAAAGAAACTTTTCGTATAATCCTTTTGACTGAGATGTTTCTATATTCGAAGAATCAATGTTTTTCTCGTCATCAAGAGTTAATTCAGAACTCTTGGTATCTTGTATTACGTTAACTGAATCATTATCAGGTTCAATAAAAACCATTTTTATATTCCAGTCTTATAGGTTGGATCGCACCAAACATAGATTGTTAGATCTTTTCGTGTTTGCCTGCTCTGATACCAATTTAAAAGACGGGGGTACCCAAACACACCACAATCTTTAAAATATCCACCTATAAGTCCTCTTACCGAAAGTGATTGTCTATGGACAAAGTCGAGACAATACGACAAATCGGTATTCACACTTTGTGTGATCGTCTATGGATACGAGATCGAGACAATACAACAATCAAAGTGTGATCACTTGATAATAGGTTCGGACTTAACCAAACTCTATAGGATCACTATCAAGTAATACAGAGTTAACGTTTTTGTGATTACTTTAAATTATAATAATAACAATCATAATTGCGAAAAAGAAAAGTAAAAGACACAGCAATATTTTGTTAACGAGGAAACCGCAAATGCATAAAAACCCCGGGACCAAGTCCAGAATTGATTACTCTCAGAATTAAGACGCTATACAAAATCTAAACCAACTTCGTATAGTTGAGACCAAGCAACTAAACCTAGTTCACTTAGTTTCTTCAGTATACCTGCGCTTCCGACATTCAATAAGTGCACGCACTGGAGAAATTCCTTTGGATCGTATTCCAAATAGTAAAGGAACAACAAATCTGTTTGGTAACAACTCTATTGATTCTTTCCAGATAAAGATATCTCAAGTCATATGCAAAGGCTCTTCTGTTTAAAATAAAAAAACTCCTTTTCCTGGTTAGATCAATCCAATCTCTATTACATAAGTAATAAGATTCGGATTTGTAACAATCAAAATAGATCTCAAGAGAACTATTAGGTGTTACTGATCTCACGCAACTAATTAATCGAATAAATCCGATTATAGTTAGATCCCACCCGATGAAGGTTTGTGCTACACAAAGATATGAGAAACCAATAAGAAAACTTCTTCATCTTCAAATCTTCTTTAATCTTCAATTAAACCTGCACAACACCACTTGAAACGAGCGGTCGTAAGAGATTTCACTTAATTAGGATACTTTCCTCTCTGAATAGACGGCTCCACAAGAAACAACAAGAAATGAAGTTTTCCTGGATCTTAGGATAGTTTGCTAGAAATGCAAACTTAGGTATTTATAGACCAAGGATGTTTGGACACCAAGGAATTTCCAAAACCGAATTATTCTCATGATATGCAATAAATGCCCAAATCGGTTTTCATAATTCCTGGAAATGCTTTGTCCATATTTTCCGAAATCTCCTAATAAAAAATATCCAATTAGTAAATGCACATTACTAATTTTTAGTCTCCAGAGATATGCATTTAATTGTTGGTAATTAAAGCATATAAAACTAACAACCTTATTCTTAATTTATTTCGGACCAGGATCTCCTTGAGTAATTAAGGAATATCTTTGAACAATAAAAGATAAGAGTTATTGTTCGTGTTCAAAGTATGTTTAAATATTTTCTTTGTAAATCATCTTTCATATTTACAATCTTGGAATCAATTATACCACACTTCCAAATAAGTTTAGAATTGGCTCATCTGTATTCCAAGACAACTATGTGATTGATCAAATATCAAATCACAATCATGGGTTCAATCGGTTCTACCAATCACTAGGATCCGCTATACCTTAATATGGATTACTTGTGATCGGACACACAAGTTACCAGAACCGGTTACATCAGTTACAAGGATCAGTTACGTCAATTACCAGGACAGGTTACTATATACTCATGGTATTGCTTGTGATCGGTTACACCAATTACCAGGATCGGTTACACCAATTACTAGGACCGGTTACACCAATTACAAGGATCGATTACACAACTCTTTTGTGATCGGTCACACCAATTACTAGGATCGGTCATACCAATTACAAATATCGATCATACCATCTCAGTTGATTACTTAGGATCGGTTACACTAATTAATAAAAACTAGTCATACCAATCATAAGTCAGGCACTGTGATTAGTTATACCAAGATACATAACAAGTTATGATCGGTTTTACTAACTCACACATATTGGTAATCCAAAGATATGCAATGAATAACAATACCAATAAGCCTAGCGATTTCCCTTTCGATTCATAAAACAAGTTCATGAATGTACTTCCTTTAAACAAATGTAAACATTGTTTCCTAGGATGAAATCTTCACCTTTACCCATACACATAATCATAATAGCATTCATACGATTATGTCGATGTCATATCTACGAAGTTCAAAAGATAAGCGTTATACTTCGTAGTCTAATTCCTTAATACTATGATCATATGATCATGTCTCACTACCAGAGTAAAATATTCATTCACAGCTTTGCAGTTATGTTTTAAATATAGCACGACTGTAAAGATACGTTAGGAATGAAATAGTTCAAGTCAATATTACTAACCTCAAGAGGAAGGATGATGTCGTCGTTGTAGCTCGTTACTTCTTCACATTCTTCAGGTCTTCGAGTAATACTTGTATGTCTCATATTCCTAGACTTTCTAGTCTAACCTATACGAAGTTGTCTCTAGTACATAATCAAGCGACTCTTAGATGAGTTTTGATTCACTAAAATATGACAACCAAACTTGACATACCAACGCTTGGTGAGTTCAACCGAGCTATGCTCTAACATGAGCATTGGTCTTTTATACAATTCAAGTTGTTTCTCATAATAATCAGACTCACGGATTCTATCTGTTTGATTTGCTGATTATATTGAGAAACGGAGATATAACTCTTGGATATATTTTCTTGATTGAGTCTGACTGTCTAGTTGATTCTCTTGGAATTATATTAGAGTTAGTCCATACAGATTTCCGAACGAAATATTGGGTATGGTTGTTAGACCCCCGCTTTTTTAATTGGTATCAGAGCAGGAAAACACATTAAAAACCTCATAAGTCTGTGTTTGTAGCAATCTGACTCTATGGATAGATGTGCTATCTCAAACAACGCATCACCAGTTCAGAAACGTTCTGACTTGGTTCAAAGCCTTGTTTCTCCTGAAAAATCTCTCATATTTTCTCCATTGTCAAAAACTGTGTATAACTGGGAAACATGCTTAGATGAACAGTTGGATGATCTTTCGGATAAAAGTGATTCAGACGATGGATACGATGTTGAATAGGAAGTATTGCAATACATTAAGCTTTTCGACCATCTCATAAAGAAAAAGAAGTCAACATCTTGCTTGGCTTAGTTTCTGACTCCTCTCTGTCTAGAAGAGAACTTGAAAAAGTTTAACCTTAGTTCAACAAAAGTATCCACTATGCTAGGAGCTTGTAAGAAACATCGTGATACACGAGGTTTGGGCTATGAAGGAATAGACGCTCCAAGTAGTGGCAAAATTGATTTTGTTTGTGCTAATAACAACTTTCAGCAGAAAAACGTCACCGATGGCAAAAGTGAACTTTTACCTTCAGCAACATAAGTTTCCAAAAACAAAGGTTGTCAACCTCCAAAGACAGCTCACATGAGAACAGTTAATAGCATTCCTCTTAGTTATTACTATTGCGGAAACAAAGGTCATCTTGAAAGGAGATGTCGTTTTTGTTTGCGGAATGAGAAACTTCATAACATTCTTGTCTGGATGTCTAAGGAAGTAATCAAACCTGTTTTTCATATTACTGGTGTTAAATGTCCAACCTTCAGACAAGGAAAGTGCTGTGATGAGCCAATTCTTGCCTGTGAGAATAACATAAAACCTTTTTACAATTGTAAAAAGAATAATGTTATAAGGACAAATGACTACTTTGTTGGTTCAATAAGAAAGAAAAGAACTTTAAACTCCTCTTCCGTGGCTGAAGGAAGATTTTGATCAAAAGTGTCAACCGTTCCTGAATATATTCATATCAATAATCGTGTTTCGGGACTCAAGACCACTATTAATAGACTCAAGCATAGCATTAAGAAGGCAAGGAAGGCATCAGCTTCAGGTAATTATTGTCCTCCTTTTATTGATTCTCTTGAGGCTAACTCTTATGACTTCTCTGATGATGTTCAAGGAAGAAAAGTTGAGAATGTCCCCTTGATGAGCAATATGCTCATCGTATTGCAACTTGACTACTTACAGTTGTGTGTCCTCCTTGAGACCGTGTGAGGATGCACATGATTCTCAAGAAGATAACTTCTTCTTGACGAAGTGGTCTTTGTTGTATTTATTCTTTTTTAAATAAAATAATGATCATCTTTCTGTTGATCTTTGCTCCGGTTAATTATTACTCTTGTAATATAAATGATCGTTGACTCTTGAGATAATGTTCTTTGTTCTTTGCTTTGAAAGAACTTTTTTTTGTTCCCCCTTTAAGACAGTTGACTTGTTGATTATCAACAAATGACTTGTGCTCTAAATTTCTTTAGGGTAAGTTTTTCTGTCGTAAATTTAGAACTTGTTTTTGATCTTTTGTAAAAACATGCTTCTAAAAATGGACTCCATCGGTTCCCGTTTCTGAATTTTGGTTCATAACCACGAATGTCCATGCACCTGCTTCATGACCAAATGTACGGTTCTAATACGACTAGTTTGGAAAGATAAATGTGTGTTTCTAGGGTTTCCCTATGATAAAACACATATATATATATAGGATTCTTTTTCCTTCTGATATATGCTCGTTCTGAAACCCCAAGATTCATCTTGTGTTATCATGGAGTGCACGATGGATGGATGCAAAAAGGAAGACAAAGTTGAAGATGACAAAGTTATCGATTTTCATGAGAACCCTCTTCTCATAACCTGCTATCATGCAGTTGATCATGAAAACAATCTTCCAGTTCAGATGTCATCTCAATTGGTTGGAAATCTTCTTCGATATTTTGAGGTTGTACGTGATCAACTTAAAATTGCAACAAAGAATCTTGAGTTTCTGAAGACTGAACTTAAGAAAGCAACTGATGAACTTGTTTCTTTTCGATCTCTGGTTGCTGATTATGTCTAAGTTCTCCAGTCTTGTTCTCTTTAGAGTTTTATTTTTGTCTAAGAAACTTCTTATGAGAATTTATTCTTTTGTTTTAAGAAGGATAACTAGGGTTTGGAATAGCAAATATTTTGATTACATATAGTTATTGCCAACGATTTTCATTTGCAATGTTTTAGATTTATTTATTTAAATTCTAAGTTATTTGGAAGATGATTTTGCAGTATTAATCTTTATGGTTTTATATTATCTCCTAATGAGACTAAATCGTATATCTATATAGACTTTTACATTATACACATTTGATATTTCAAGATGAGTTTAACTCGCTTATATCTTTCTCGAAATATGTGTTGGGAAGTTTTTGCTTTAACTACATTCATCATTATCCTTGACGAGTTTAGTTGGAAAACAATTTGTTTGTTGGAAACTAAATAATGAGTCAAAAGATGATCATGTGAAAATTGCCTTGAAACATCTTACATGATTTGTGTGAGACGGTCATTTGATATAGACTTGGAATGTTTCATATTGATCATTCGATCACTTGAAAATTACTTATAAGCTAATAGTTTGTGTGAGACAGCTATTGTTGTCTTTTAAGGATGTTTCAATGATTGAAATGGGAGTTTAGAACAAATAACCATTGTATGGATATAACACAGTATGCATACCAGTATGCAAACTGTTGTAGTATGATTCGGGTCCGGGATCCAAGTTTGCGTAGCAGTATGCGAACAGTTTTAACTGTGAAAGTCCGGGAACCAAGTTTGCATACCAGTATGGGAACGGTTTCACCTGAGTTAGGTCCGGTATGACAGTATGCGTACCCGTTTACGAACCGTCGGACGTGACCAAAGTCTGGAACTCTAGTTTGCGTACCCGTTTATAAATTGAGTTGGTTTAAGTTCTAAAATAGGTTAATTATGATTTCATACTCATGAAAAAATACATTTATATATTAAGGAATGCAATCTTTGCAAACTGTGGCTATAATGTTCACGAATTGATTCTCTTGAATCAATCCGATTTTGTTTCAATTGCGTCTTGTATACTTCTATGAGAATATAAACAATTGAATAACTCTATGAGTAACACAATTAGATTCATTTGATCTAGAAGTGTTAGATGAATGTGGTTAATACAAAATTGTTCATATGGCTAACTTCGGTTATCTGTTATTGAGCCAATTCAATATACACGTTTAGGTATGGTTACCCATAGCTAAATTAAGGTATATTTCATTTGTGTGTAATAAGCTAAGACCATCTAACGGTGGAGAGACATTGCTTTGGTTTTAAGCAAACTTAGCTTGAATCTTAAATCAGGATTTCATCTAATGGTGAATATTGATTGCTTTGTTTCAAAGCTATCAAACCCTGATTTTAAGACTATATAAGGGAGAACTCTAGCAACTGGAAAACCTAATCCCCATACCTCTTGTTTAATACTAGTTGCGTACTAGAGTCGATTCTCCTTTAACCTAGGTTTTTCCTAAAACCATTATAGGTAAACGACTTAAAGACTTTATTGGGATTCTGAAGCCAGACCCAACTATTTTCTTTGTAGTTGCGTGTTCTGATCTTACTTGTTCTATCGTATTGAGTACTATCTTCTCTAAGATTTGCTCGAGATTTATCTTCGATAGGTAAGATATAAAAAGTAATTACAAAGCTCTTCGTCTCATTTTTTGTGATTCCACAATAACTTGTTGTACTACCATATAGTTAAGTTAGTGTGAGGTGATTGATATTTCTAGGATGTTCTTCGGGAACATAATACCGGATTATCAATTAGTTCCTGTTCACCTTGATTTATCAAAAGACGGAACAAAACTTCGTTGTTATTTCCGTGGGAGACAGATTTATCTATCAGAGTAGACTTTTTCGTGGGAGAAAGATTTGTTTATAAAGTCTTCGACATTGGGTCGTAGAAACTCTTAGTTGTGGGTGAGATCATCTAAGGGAATCAAGTGCGTAGAGTCCTGCTGGGATTCAGAGACGTAAGGTACGCGACTATACCTTAATCGGTGTGAGACTTGGTTAGGGATCAACTACATTCCAGTACGAAGTTAACTTATATTATGATAGTGTCTTTGTAGCGGCTTAATACAGTGTGGTGTTCAAATATGGACTAGGTCCTGGGGTTTTCTACATTTGCGGTTTCCTCGTTAACAAAACTTCTAGTGTCTGTGTTATTTCTTTTCCGCATTATATTTGTTTATATAATTGAAATATCACAGGTTGTGCGTAGTTCAATCAATTGGTAAATCCAACCTTTGGTTGTTGATTGAAATTGATTGACACTTAAACATTGGTATTTGGTACCGTTCAAGTTGTTCCTCATAATAATCAGGCTCACGGATTCTATCTGTTTTATTTGCTGATTACATTGAAAAACAAAGATATAACTCTTGGATATATTTTATTGATTGAGTCTGACTGTCTAGTTGATTCTCTTGGAATTATATTGGAATTAGTCCATACATATTGCCAAACAAAATATTGGGTGGGGTTGTAAGACCCCCGCTTTTTCACTTTAGAAGATGAAAATTCCTTTCGAGAGCCTTCGATGTCATCCTTCTTTCTTTTTGAGGGAAAGATCAAATCATATTTTATGGATTTATCGGGGGAGGATGTAACCAGCTGATTTTTTTACATTAATGAACGCATTTCATCTTTTAGCCTATTGACACATTTGGAAACTGTCTTTATCTAAGAATCATATGAGATCTTTAAGGCATTGTATTTGTCTGCTGCTGTTTTTCTTAAGATCTCAGTCATCTTTTCTTGATCAATGCTTTTCCTTAGTTTCGCTTCCAAGGATTGGATATTTTAGGAAGATACGATCTTGAGAGAGTATAAATCAGCTTTCAGGGTAGTTATATAAAGAATGAGTTGATTTTCAGCTTTCATATGACACAAGTCTTCAAGAATCTTTCCTTCTCTTCTTAGTGCAAGGTGAGTTCGGTTGCACATGAGAGAAATTCTTCAATTAGTTCATTTAGCTGAGATGTTTTTGTGTTCACACAATCAATATCTTCTTTATCATTATGAAGAGATTTTTCAGAATTTGAATCATTGATTGTGAATACAGGGCTTAACTTAACCTCTTCTTAAGAACATACAAACATATTTTCAGAATAGCAAGTAGAACTTGTGGAATAATCCCCTTTCAAACATTTGCTAAAATTAAACCCTTAGAGAGATTTTCCCAAATCTTGTGATACGTTAACTGAGTCTATTTTCGGCTTTACCTTACCTCTCTGCAGACTCATTTCTTATAGGTTGGATCACACCAAACACAGATTGTTAGATATTTTCGTGTTTGCCTGCTCTGATACCAATTGAAAAGACGAGGGTACCCAAATACACCACAATCTTTTTATTTCAACCTATAAGTCCTCTACCGAATGTGATCGTATATGGACAGAGTCGAGACAACACTACAATTCGATTCACACTTCATGTGATCGTCTATGGATACAAGATCGAGACAATACGACAACAAGATAACTTGTGTGATTGACTATGGATACAAGATCAAGACAATACAACAACGAAGTATGTTACTTGATAATAGGTTCGGTATTAACCAAACTCTATAGGATCACTATCAAGTAATGTGGAGTTAATGTATATGTGTATTTTACTTTATTATAATAAACAATTATAATGTGGAAATCAAAGTAAAAGACACAACAATATTAACGAGGAAACCGCAAATGCATAAAAACCCCGGGACCTAGTCCAGTTTTGAATACTCTCAGAATTAAGCCGTTATACAAAATCTAAACCAACTTCGTATAGTTGAGACCAATAAGACTACCCCTGGATACTTAGTTCCCCCAGTATCCCTGCGCTTTCGACTTCTAGAGTCACGCACGTGAATAGCAAGTCCTTTGGATCGTATTCCAAACAACAAAGGAAGAATCTGTTTGGCAACCACTCTAATCAATCTTTGCTACAAAATATAGATGAGTCGTTGACAAAGGATCTTATGTTTAATCTAATAAACTCCTTTGTCTGGTTAGATCAATCTAACTTTAACTACTGAAATAGTCAAGTATAGATTCGCACTCAATCAAAAATAAATCTAAAATAGAAATATTGAGAATACCGATCTCGCGTAACTAATCAATCAAATAAATCCGATTCTAGTTGGATCCCAGCCGATCAAGGTTTGTGCACACAATTCATAAGATACGAAAACCAATAAGAAATCTTCTTCTTATTCAAATCTTATTTAATCTTCAAAAACCTTCACAACACCACATGAATCTCTTGTGATCAATCATGCTCAGAACGAAGTATGTTAACAATGGATTATCACAAGATTTCTTTAGATCTAACAACAGTTCTACATCGATCTAGTTTGAGTGAATCTTATATCAAAAGAGAAGATTCTCAAGAATAAATAAACTAGGTGAAATCAAAGTTTCAACAACCGTTAGTCAATCAAATCAATCAAAAACTAATAACACTGCAATTATCTACTTTCTCACCAGCGGTACTCGTAGAGCTTCTTGATTCCACGAAAGTCTTTAAACGAGCGTTCGTAAGAGATTTCACCTAATTAAGATACTTTCCTCTTCGAATAAACGGCTCCACCAGAAACAACAAGAAATGAAGTTTGCCTGGCTCTTAGGATAGTTTGCTAGAAATGCAGACTTAGGTACTTATAGACCAAGGATGTTTGGACACAAAGGAATTTCCAAAACCGAAAGTATTCTCAAGATATGCAATGAATGGCAAAATTCGGTTTTCCTAATTCCAATAAATGCTTTTCCAATATTTATGAAATCTCTCAATAGAAAATCTCTAATTAGTAAATGCACATTACTAATTTTTATTCTCTAGAGATATGTAATAATGGCTGGTAATTAAAGCATATAAAACCAAAAACCTTGATTAAAAGATTCTTCATTTATTTCGGCACAGGATCACCTTGAGTACTAAGGAATATCTTTGAATAATAAATGATAAGAGTTACTGCTCATGTTCCAAGTATGTTGTCATCTTTTCACTGCAAATCCTTATTTCATATTTACATGGATTTGCATTCTTGGAATCGGTTATACCACACTTCCAAACAAGTTTAGAATTGGTTCACCAGTTTTCTAAGACTACTATGTGATTGATCAAATACCAAATCACATACATGGGTTCAATCGGTTCTACCAATCACTAGGATCGATTATAACTAAATATGGAAATACTTGTGATCGGTCACACCAGTCACTAGGATTAGTTCCACCAGTTACAAGGATCAGATCCATCTTCACATGGTATTACTTATGATCGGTCACACCAGTTACCAGCACCGGTTACACCAATCACAAGGATCGATTACACATACTCATGATCGGTCACACATATTACTAGGATCGGTCATACCAATTACAAGGATCGATCATACCATCACATGGTGATTACTTAGGATCGGTTACACTAATTAATAAAAACCAGTCATACCAAATCATAAGGCAGACATTGTGATTAGTTATACCAAGATACATAACATAAGTTAAGATCGGTTCTACCATCTCACACATATTGGTCATCCAAAGATTTGCAATGAATAGCCGAACCAATAAGCCTAATGATTTCCCTTTCGATTCACGAAATGAGTTCATTAATGTACTTCCTTTAAACAAATGTAAAACATTGTTTCCTAGGATGAAATCTTCACCATAACCCATTCACATAATCATAACAATATATACAAGATTATGTCGATGTCATATCTACGAAGTTCAAAAGATAAGCGTTATACTTCGTATTCTAATTCCCTAATACTATGATCATGTCACATCACAAGAGTATTATATAATATGTATAGTATATACAGCTTCGCAGTTATGTTTTCAATATAGAACGACTTGAAAGATATGTTAAGAATAAAACAGTTCAAGTCAATATTACTAACCTCAAGTGGAAGGATGATGTCGTCGTTGTATTTCGCTACTTCTTCACATTCTTCAGGTCTTCGGAGTAATACTTGTATGTCTCAACATTTCTAGACTTTTTAGTCTAACCTAAACGAAGTTGACTCTAGTATTTAATCAAGCAACTCTAGATGAGTTTTGATACTAAAATATGAAAACCAAACTTGACATACCAACGCTTGGTGAGTTTAACCGAGTTATGCTCTAACAGATAACTTAAAATTCTTTCGGGGAGCCACAGATGATTGTCTATATGGTTGGAGTTTAAGAAACACCATGTCACCCACATTGAAATTCCTGTCACAACTTGACTTATCTGCAAAGAATTTCATCATGTCCTGAGCTCTAGTTAAATCTTCCTTGAGAAACTGTAACATGTGATCTCTCTCCTACAAATACTCTTGAACAGAAGCAACAGAGGTAGTAGACTTGATAGGGAAAGCCAGGTGTATAGCCATACAATACCTGAAATGGTGTCATTTTAAGACTGGTATGATAATTGGTGTTGAACCACCATTCAGCCAAAGATAGCCAATTAGCCTATAACTTTGGAGTTGTACCTGTCATACATATCAAGTACTGCTCCAAGAAAGCATTTGTCCTCTCAGTTTGTCCATCAGTCTGAGGGTGATATGTTGTACTAAGGTTCAATGTAGTACCCAATGACTTGAATAATTCTTGCCAAAAGTGACTGATAAAAATCTTATCTCTGTCAGAAACTATTGAAGAAGGAAGTCCATGCAGCTTAAAAATGTGATGAAGAAATTCCTTAGCTACAGATATGGGTGTAAAAGGATGGCTCAATGCAATGAAGTGGTTGTATTTGGTTAGTCTATCCACAACCACTAATATGATTGATTTCTTGTTAAAGAGTGGAAAACCTTCAATGAAATCCATTGAGATATGTTGCCATGCAGTGTCAGGAATTGGTAGGGGTTGGAGAAGGCCAGCTGGAGCAGAGTGTTCACCTTTATTGCACCTGACAAACATCACATGTATACACAAAGTGTAAAATGTCTTGCTTTATTTTAGGACAATAAAAATATGTTTTAGATCTAGAGTAAGTACCTAACATTCGAGAATGGCCACCAACAGCAAAAGCATGGACAGATTGCATTATAGCATGTCTAATAGAGTTACCAGAACCAATGTAAAGTATTGATTTATACTTGAGGATACCACCTTGCAGAGAGAATGACTTGTGAGAAGGAGAAACAAGTATATGAGACATCAGTTGCTGAACAGTATGGTCATTGTCATAACTGCTAAGGATGTCTTTAGTCCATTGAGGTTGGACTAATGAGAGGGACAAGTATTCAGAAGTAGAGTGAGGTAGTCTTGATAAAGCATCAGCTGCTATGTTATCTTGTCCTTTCTTGTATCTGATCACATAATCCAATCCCAGTAGTTTCATTAGCCAATTATGTTGTAAGACAGAAGTCATTCTCTACTCCATAAAAAACTTTGGAATCTGGTGACCAGTCTTAATGATAAACTGACTATGTGATAAATAATGCCTACATTTTTGTACAGCCATGTCTATTGCTAACAGTTCTTTCTCATAAGTTGAGAGAGCCAAAGCCTTTGGTCCTAAAGGTTTACTAAAGAAATCAATGTGCCTTCCCAGATGCATCAGTACAACACCCACACCTCTGGAGCATGCATTAGTCTCCAAAACAAATGGGAGTGAAAAATTTGGGAGAGCTAAGACTGAAGCAGAAGTCATAGGAAGCTTCAGATCCAAAAAAGCTTGTAAGGCATGAGGAGACCAACTGAAAGAGTCTTTCTTGAGCATATATGTAAGAGGTTTTCTAATTGTGCCATATTCCTTGATAAATATTCTATAATAACCTGTAAGGTCAATAAATCCCCTTAATTGTTTAAGGTTAGTGGGTTGAGGCCACTGCTACATGGCAGGGATTTTATTAGGATCGGCAGCAACACCTGTAGAATGATGAGATGACCCAAATAGTCCAACTGAGGATGAGCAAAACAATATTTTTTTGAAGTTGACAGAGAGGCAATGTTGTCTTAATAAGGAGAAAACCTGAGAGAGATGATCAATATGTTCAACCAAGGAATGACTATAAATAAGTATGTCATCAAAAAAGACCAACACAAACTGTCTTAAAAAAGGTTGAAAAATCTTGTTCATCAAGGCCTGAAATATGGCAGGAACATTAGTGAGACCAAATGGCATGACCTGAAACTCATAATGGCCATGATGAGTTCTAAAGGCAGTCTTGTAATTATCCTCAACATGCATCCTGATTTGATGATAACCAGATTTAAGATCCAGCTTGGTGAAAATAATAGCACCATTAAGTTCATCCAATAATTCTTCAATGAGAGGAATGGGAAACTTGTCTTTAATAATCAACTCATTGAGTTTCGTATAATCCACATAAAACCTCCAGGAGCCATCTTTCTTCTTAACTAGCAGAATAGGAGCAGCAAATGGGTTGTTACTATCTTGAATAAGGCCAGCCTCCAGCATTTCTTGAACTAACTTCTCCACCATAACCTTGTGCATATAAGGGCATCTGTAAGGTCTTTCTGAAGTGGGAATAACATTGGGCTTTAATGGAATTTTGTGGTCTAAAGCTCTTTATGGTGGTAATGAAGATCGCTCAGCAAAAACATCTTGAAAGGTGTCCAGTAAGGAAGTGACTTCATGTGGTACATGAAATGTTGGGTTGCCAGAAATAGAGAAAAATTGGCCAATAATAGTGGGTGTATTGTTCTTGAGAAATTTAATAAGAAATGACTCACCACTGAGCATGCTGCAAGAAGGAGTGGAAGAACTACCATGTAAGGTGATTTATCTTCCTTTGTGTAAGAAGGATACTTTAAGTTTAGCTACATTGAAGATGACATCACCCAATTTCTTTAACCAATCCACTCCCAAAACCATATCACAACCACCAAGAAGAAGTACCCTTAAGTCACCAGAGAAGGAGTAGCCTTGCATAGACCATGGTAATGCAACACAAATACCCTGACTAGTAGTTATATCACCATTTTCCACTGTGTCCAATATATGACCAGTAGGTAAAATATGTAGTTGAAGTCTTGTAGCTAGTTGAGCATCCACAAAGCTATGAGTGCTCCCAGTATCAGTAAGGACTAAAATATCTTCTCCATTAAGCTTGCCTGGGACTCTTATAGTGTTTTGAGTAACAAGACCAGTTAAGGCATGGAGGGAGATTTCCATGGTTGTATCCACAGACGTGGTAGGAGATATTTCTTCTTCTTATGACTCATCCACAAGTGGTGAGGAAGTATCCTCATCTGAGGCTACAAACATGAACAATTTTTGTGTTTTACATCGATGTCCTGGCCTATAAAATGCATCACAATTGTAACATAACCCTTTATCAGGCCTGGCTTGCATTTGAGCAGCTGTGAGTTTTTTAATATGAGGTATAGTGGAATCAGGTTTAGTATGGGTAACAGGGTGTGTGATAATTGGCTTATCAGAAGAAAAAGATGTGCTTGTTAAGCTGGTGATTAGAGGCAATGATGGTTTAAACCCTGAAGATGAGGGTGAGAAGGAAGAGGTGGATGGTTGAAAATTCCTTGAGAATGGCTTAGATTTTCTAACATTTAAATCCACAAAAGCTTGTTGTATTCTGGCTAGAAAAAAGGCCTCAGAATCACTACTAGGTTTGAACATCTGAACAGGGTTATGAATGTCATCCTTCAGACCACTAATAAAACTCATAGTAAAATACTCATCAGATAAACTTTTGTTCTTAGATTTCATAATAGCTTTCAAAGACTCATAGCATTCATAATATTCCTCTATTGTGGTTGTCTGAGAGAGTTTGTTAAAACTACCCACATAGTTATCATAAGCGACATCCTCAAATCGACAACAGATATCATAAGTAAAAATATCCCAATCAATAAACGGCTTACCCTCTTGATAGTTTAGGAACCATGAATCATCCTTACCATCAAAATGAATAGAAGCTATGTCTATTTTTTTAGTTGAGTCAATAGAGTTAAGATAAAAATAACGTTCACATTTTCGAATCCATCCTCTGGGATTTGACCCATCAAACCTAGGAAAATCAATCTTGGGATGACGGGGAAAGTTACCTGAGTTTAGCTGAAAAACAGAATGGTGACTCATGTCACCAAAAGGATTTCTTGAATGAGCAGCCTCATGAGAAGCTTGAGTGAATATTGGGGTAGATGCAGCGGGAACTAGTAAACGAGCTAAAATTTCATCCATTGAACTCTTCAGAGGCTGTAAATCTGATCTTATTTTCTTGACCTCATTTTCCATAACTGATATTCAGGCCCTCTATTGTTGGGCGACCTCCTTTACTGAATGGGACTTTTCAGCTCCTATCATGATTCAGGCCCTCAAGATCGATGAATCTGATACTAGATGTTATAAATCAGTAACACAATCTATTGAATCTCATAACAATACTCTCCAAAGGATGAGTCTAATAATTGATTTATTCTTCTTACCCGACTAGGTTTACAATCATTTGTCTTAAATACAGACTTGAGTTTCACTAACAAATTCCATCTGGCTCTCACTGGCCGTCGGATTAACTTAACCCTAATGTAAAATTAAAGCTAATGAAGACTACAAAACCAAGTCTAAATTAATCAAAGACAAAACAGGACATAAGCACTAGCCATAGTCTCATAGGCACAGAGTATGGACCTAAGGGCTCGCAGGCATATAACAGTTGCTTTCAGTAAGGCCGAATGTTGGCCAGTGGTGTAAATTGGGAAGGAGTGCCTAAGTTTTTTTATGTAAGGATAATGTAATGAATGAAGGTGGTGTTTAAGCAAAAACCTTTTCTCTTTTTGCTTATAGCGCGTTTGGATAAAAATCTGCTTCTGACTTCTGCTTCTCCAGAAGTCGAAGTCAGAAGCAAAACTATTTTGCTTCACAAAAAGTTAACTTTTCGACTTCTAGAAGTCGTTTTAAAATTTGATAGCCAAACTGACTTCTGACTTTTCGACTTCTATTTCTGATGTGTTATCCAAACAGGCTATTAATGTAAAGCTAGTTCATTGGGGAATCACTACAAGCATATTAAGCCAAAGTATGCAATAAAAGACGTTGAAAGAAAAGCCAAGCAAAAAGAAGAAAAATTGGTGGCATAGGCGAGTTTGCTGTTGGGAGAGTTACGTAGAAGTGCGACAGTATTTGGCAGCAATATCATGGAGAAACGCAGCAAGAATTAAGATGTAAGTCCCTCACGTATATAAGTCAAGAGTAACTTATAGTTAGGAAGAACATGGTGTTGTTTTCCCGCTATATTAAAGCGTATCAGTTTGAAGGAACAAGTGAGGCCTTGTTAGTTTCAAAGGCGCGTGAAGAGGATGCCTTGTCCAAAGAGACGATGGGATTCGCGGGTTTCCTAAGTCATGGATAATGTCATGCATTTAAGAAGAATTTGCATAATAGAGTTGCAAAGTGATTTAAGAATACTTAATCTACAGTAAGGCATGTTGAGTTGCAAGATGACAACATAAGTCGGAGTTGGAGGAAGTAAGCTAAGATATGCATATCAGTGGTGATATGTTGGCTATTTGGCATGTACACTTAGGCATGGAATGGCTGAAGAAAAGATTGGTGTGCTAATGCAAGGGCATAGCAACGGATTGCAATAGATTTTGGGTGTTAAGATGTGAATGAAGTATAATTGAAGCATAGTTGACGATGTAACAGTGAAGATGGAGTTCATAGGATTAATGGCAAGGCGCATAAGCTAAGTGATGGCGTAAAGTACTAGGAAGAATGGTTTTGGCAAGGTTAAAGGCCAAACAAAGATGTTGATTTCTGAGAGTGACTCAGATACGTAGGAAGGCCAAGGTAGTTCAGGATGTCCTGAACTGATGTTGCATTCAACGAGGACATTGAATGGATTGGGTGGGGGAGGTTTATGACCGGTCCCAACAGTGAAGCGCAAAGATTACGCAATACTATAATCAGTGGCATGGCTGATGAAGCTGCACAGTCCGACGATGTAGCGTCAACATGGCTGAGACAAGAAAGGCAACTTAACACATGCAATATTATGCGATATTGTTACACATCCTTATTCATAGTGAAATGACAAGGGTGCCCAAGTACACTAAATCTTTTCGTTTGATAGCAACATATTCAAGACCCACCGTGTATAAACCTCTTTAAGCAACAATCACTAAAGGAATATTTCAACATGGTTTCCACTTGGAACATGGTTAGTCCAGACTGGCCTAACAATGTGAGAAATCAAAGCCAAGTGGCGAATCACCATACACCTTGTGTGATCGTCTATAGATACAAGATCGAGACAATACAACAACAAGATGTTCACTTGATAATAGTTACGGTACAAGACCGAAACACAATAAAATCAATATCAAGTGTCTAGTTAACGTACAAGTGTATTTCCTTTAATTATATAATATAAAGACAATTATAATGCGGAAATAAAGTAAAGCACATACCAGGATTTTTTTAACGAGGAAAACTACAATCTTGTAGAAAACCCCCGGGACCTAGTCCAGTTTCGAATACTCAATGAATTAAGACGCTACAAAAAATAAACATGCAACTTCGTGTAGACGAGACCAGGCAATCTAAATTCCTAGTTACTCAGCTTCAGCAGTATTCTTGTTTTGATAACATCTTGCAGAACCGAAGCTCTCAATAGGCGTTCGATACTAGATATCCTAGCACAACTTACGTTCTCTTTAGGACTAAATCTTGTAGATCTATCTAGTAGATCTTCTTAATGGTTCACAATAACTTCTGACCAATCTTTCAACTGGTAATACAAGATTCCTTTGGATCGTATTCCAAATTGTAAAGGATCAAAACTGTTTGGTAACCAAACTCACTTTCTATTCACAATACCGAAATATATGATAAAAGCACAGTTACGGATCTTCTATTTTTAAGATCCGTTACCAGATCCGAAGCTCCTAGGTTTCGAGATCAAACAAGACAATGATTACCGAAATAATCAATCTTGATTACAAGGTTTATGATAAAATGACAAACAACTTGTTGATCTCAAAAGGCTTATGTTTATCGAAAATAAACAACCTTTTGATCCCGGAAAATCAAGTCACAGAAAGTGACACCAAGATCAAAACACAAGAATAAAGTCTTCAAATCTTCAAAGTCTTCAATCTTCGATTTAATCTTCTAAGTAACAACCTGCAAAAAGAAACTTGATTCCTTATTGATTTGTCGCACAGAACGGAGTCTGTTAACAATGGAAAATAAATGAATCTATCTTATAGATCTAGAATAAATTAGATCCGTAGTTTGAGTGACCTTATATCAGAAGAGAAGGATCATGGAATAAACAAACTAGGTGCAATCAAAGATTCAACAACCGTTAGTCAATCAAATCAATAATCGAAAACTAAAATAACAATACTAATTCTAGTTTCCCACCAACGGTACTAATAGAGCTTTTTGATCCCACAAAATTCTTTAAACGAGCGGTCATAAGAGATTTCGCTTAATTAGGGTACTTTCCTCTCCAGATAGATGGCTTCACCAAAAACAACAAAAAATGAAGTTTGCCTGACTCTTAGGATAGTTTGCAAGAAATGCAAACTTAAGTATTTATAGACCAAGGTAGTTTGAATATCAAGTAATTACCAAATTCCAAAATTATCAAAGATATGTAATAAATACATATTTTCGGTTTAATTAATTTTACAACTAATATCCAATTAATATTACCGGAATCTCTCTTGTATTGACAACCAAATATTATCTAGCATATTACTTTACTAATATAAAACAAGAGATATGCTTATTATAATTCCGAAATTTTCATCATAAATGTGTTAAAAACACATTTCCGAAAATTATCATATTAATACGAATGTGTTAAAAACACATTCCGAAATTCTCATAATAACACATTTTCAAATATTAACATATTAAAAGCATATTTTCAAATATCAAGAAATATTAAGAATATTCCGGTTTGAGTTTTAAGGAATATCTTTGAACAATTAATAAATAAGATTTATGCACATGTTCAAATAACTCATTATGCCGACATCTAGAAGTTTCCTATCTTAGAAAACCCTAATTCCAAATACACACAACATAAAGAAATATGTGAATATTGGAAACTCGTTTTTGCTCTTCAGACCGGTTATACCATGCTTCCAAAAATAGGTTGTGACCGGTTATACCATGCTTCCCAAAGAAGCTTGTGACGGATTACAACTAACTTCCCAATGTAGCTTGGGACAAATTACAACATGCTACTCATCATAGGCTATGACCGGTTATACCTCAATTCTCAACATAAGTTAAGATAGGTTCTACCTTGTCATGTTGTATTGGTCATCCAAAAGATATTCAATAAAGAACCGGATCAATCATGATTTTCCTTTCGATTATGAAACATATTCATACATCTACTTCCTTATACCAATGTAATAATACATAGTTTTCTAGGATGAAATCACACCTATATCTTACACATAATTAAGTAACTAAATACAAATATTATGTTGATGTTGTATTTACGAAGTTCAAAAGATAAGCGTTATACTTCGTAATCTAATAAATTCCTTGACACTTTGATCATAATAATATGACTAAGTCTATTACTAGAGTATCATCTATAACCTCGCATGTTATGTTTTTCATCTAATAGACTTGAAAGAAACAAGATAGAAATGGAACAAGTCAAGTCCGTAGTTACTAACCTCAAGCTGAAGTATAATGTCTTCGTCGTCTTCAATCCATCTTCATATCTTTGTGAGTAACTAGAGCACAATATTTCTATCATTTCTAGCCTAACCTAACGAAGTTGACTCTAGTTCACTTATTAAGCGACCCGAGTTTTGGAACTAAATACGAAAACCAAACTTGACATATCAACGCTTGGTGGGTTTAACCGAGCAGTGCTCTAACACAGAGTTAGCCCAGCTCAAGGAAGGAATGAAGGATGAAATGCAAGTCATGGAATGACTTAGGAATTGTCCCAAGCATTGGACAATGCATATGCAACAGTGGCGTTGCCGAATGCGCCATTGATGACTATTGATCAGAAAAAATAATGCAAGTGATGCACTTAATGTATGAACTTGAGCCAAGCAGCTGAAAAAGACATGATTGGCATGACCTTATTCGGATATTAACAACAAAAGAATTAACTGCATGTCCAAGATGAATGTACAGCTAAGTTGGATGCATATTGGAATAGGCCCAATTGTGTGCATCGCGATGTTGGTTGTGCATTGGCTAAGGCCAAGTTGAGTATAACGCAATGTTGGCTGGATATTGGCCAAAGTTGTCAGTTAAGAAGTGTGTGCGCATCACACGCATGCCAGAGAAAAAAGTGAGTTAGAGACGGTTATAAAGTGTCTTTATAACCGAGTTTGCCATATCCTAACCGTTCAAGACAAGTGTGGCGCAATTCTGCAAACCATCACAAAAGCTAGCAGTTAAAAAGGCATTGTAGCGGTTAAGAAAACTTCCTATGGACAGATGGCTATTCATAGGCCGTGAAAATGAGTTGCACCCGGATTGGCCTGGTTCTTGGCATTATAAATAAGCCATTAAACCCTTGCCAATGTAAGTCTTCATGTGTAGAGGAACCACATTGCAGTAGATAGTGTTTTGTTGTACGCTTAGAGAGAATAGGCTTGTAAGTCCATTGGTTGGACACAATTTTGTAATCTTCCCCTTAAGCTAATAAAAGTGAGTTTGTTGGCTTAGATGTTTTCCTTATTGTTCTGTTGATTCGAAAGTACTCCCCAAATTCTGTGAAGCATAAGCATGGCATTAACCCCTCTTTGTAGTATGCTACAATTGAAGGAAAAGAGAAAATCTAAGTAAGTCTTACGTTGCATACTAGGAGTAGTGTGGCTGTTTGCAAAGGTACAAACTTATAAAGATGAAATACGAGTGGGTGAGAAGAGACCACTGAACCACTGTATTGTCGGGTCATAGTTACGCAAAAATTTGCTGGGAACATGAAAAGATGAGGGTACCCAAATACACCACAAACTTTAAATTATCCACCTATAAGTCCTCTTACCGAAAGTGATTGTCTATGGACAAAGTCGAAATAATACGACAAATCGGTATTCACACTTTGTGTGATCGTCTATGGATACGAGATCGAGACAATACAACAATAAAAGTGTGATTACTTGATAATAGGTTCGGACTTAACCAAACTCTATATGATCACTATCAAGTAATAAAGAGTTAATGTTTATGTGATTTAATTCAAATTATAATAATAACAATTATAATTGTGGAAAATAAAAGTAAATGACACAACAAGATTTTGTTAACGAGGAAACCGCAAATGCATAAAAACCCCGGGACCAAGTCCAGAATTGAATACTCTCAGAATTAGGCCGCTATACAAATCTAAACCAACTTCGTATAGTTGAGACCAAGCAACTAAGCCTAGTTCACTTAGTTTCTTCAGTATCCCTGCGCTTCCGACATTCAATAAGTGCACGCACTGGAACAATTCCTTTGGATCGTATTCAAAACAGTAAAGGAATAACAAATATGTTTGGTAACAACTCTATTGATTCTTTCCAGATAAAGATTCCTCAAGTCATATGCAAAGGCTCTTCCGTTCAAACTAATAAACTCCTTTGCCTGGTTAGATCAATCCAATCTCTATTATCTAAGTAATAAGATTCGGATTTGTAACAATCAAAATAGATCTCAAGAGAACTATTAGGTGTTACCGATCTCACGCAACTAATCAATCGAATAAATCCAATTCTAGTTGGATCCCATCCGATCAAGGTCTGTGCTACACAAAGATATGAGAAACCAATAAGAAATCTTGTTCGTCTTCAAATCTTCTTTAATCTTCAATTAAACCTGCACAACACCACTTGAATCTCTTGTGATAAATCACGCACAGAACGGAGTCTGTTAACAATGGATTATCACAAGATGTCTTTAGATCTACAAAAAGTTTTAAAGATCCCGTCAACACTTCGACCTAGTTTGAGTGAATCTTATATCAGAAGAGAAGATTCTCAAGAATAAACAAATTAGGTGCAATCAAAGTTCAACATCCGCTAGTCAATCAAATCAATCGAAAATTAATAAACTGCAATTATCTAGTTTCCCACCAACGGTACTCGTAGAGCTTCTTGATCTCACAGAAGTCTTTAAACGAGCGGTCGTAGGAGATTTTGCCTAATTATGGTACTTTCCTCTCCGGATAGACGGTTCCACCAGAAACAACAAAAAGATGAAGTTTTCCTAACTCTTAGGATAGTTTACCAGAAATGCAAACTTAGGTATTTATAGACCAAGGATGTTTGGACACCAAGGAATTTCAAAAGCCGAATTATTCTCAAGATATGCAATAAATGCCCAAATCGGTTTTCATAATTCCTGGAAATACTTTGTCCAATATTTTCCGAATTCTCTCAATAGAAAATCTCCAATTAATAAATGCACATTACTAATTTTTATTCTCTAGAGATATGCATTTAATTGCTGGTAATTAAAGCATATAAAACTAACAACCTTAATTAAAATATTCTTAATTTATTTCGGATCCGGATCTCTTTGAGTAATTAAGGAATATCTTTGAACAATAAAAGATAAGAGTTACTGTTTGTGTTCAAAATATGTTGACTTATTTTCTTTGTAAATCATCTTTCATATTTACAATCTTGGAATCAATTATACCACACTTCCAAACAAGTTTAGTATTGGTTCATCTGTATTCCAAGACAACTATGTGATCGATCAAATATCAAATCACAATCATGGGTTCAATGGGTTCTACCAATCACTAGGATTTGTTATACCTTAATATGGATTACTTGTGATCAGACACACAAGTTACCATGACCGGTTACATCAGTTACCAGGATCGGTTACGTTAATTACCAGGACCGGTTACCATATACTCATGGTATTGCTTGTGATCGGTTACACAAATCACTAGGATCGGTTACACAAATTACCAGGATCGGTTACACCAATTACTAGGACCGGTTACACCAATTAAAAAAATCGATTACACAACTCATTTGTGATCGGTCACGCCAATTACTAGGATCGGTCACACCAATTATAAATATCGATCATACCATCTCAGGTGATTACTTAGGATCGGTTACACTAATTAATAAAAACTAGTCATACCAAATCATAAGTCAGGCATTGTGAGTAGTTATACCAAGATACATAACAAGTTATGATCGTCTCTACTAACTCACACATATTGGTAATCCAAAGATATGTAATGAATAACAATACCAATAAGTGAAAAAGCGGGGGTACAACAACCACACCCAATATTTCGTTTGGATATCTGAATAGACAAACTCAAATATACTTTCAAGAGAATCAACTAGACAGTCATACTCAATCTAGGGAAAAGTATATCAAAGAGTTTTATATCTCCATCTCTTAATTCAATCTGCAATCAGCAAATAGGAATTTGCAAGCCCGATTGAATATAAGAGAAATAACTTGAACGGTACCAAAGACCAATGTTCAAGGATCAATCAATTTCAATTAACAACCAAAGGTAAAATTTCCCAATTGATCGATTCAACGCACAACCTGTGATATTTCTATTAGATAAAAAAATATAATGCGGAAAAGAAATAACACAGTCACCAGAAGTTTTGTTAACGAGGAATCCGAAAATGCAGAAAAACCCTGGGACCTGGTCCAGTTTTGAACACCACACTATATTAAGCCGTTACAGACACTAGCCTACTACCAATGAACTTGGGAATGGAATGTAGTTGAATCCTTATGAATGTCACACTGATTCAAGGTACAGTCGTGCTCCTTACGCCTCTTATCCCAGCAGGATACTACGCACTTGATCCCCTTAATTGATCTCACCCACAACTAAGAGTTGCTACGACCCAAATTCAAAGACTTGATAAACAAATTTGTCTCACACAGAAAAGTCTATTGGAATAGATAAATCTGTCTCCTACAGAAATACCTACGAGTTTAGTTCCGTCTTTTGATAAATCAAGGTGCATAGGAACCAATTGATAACCCAGACTTATATTCCCGAAGAAAATCCTAGTATTATCAATCACCTCAAAATAATCTTAATCGTATTGTAGCGAAACAAGATATTGTGGAATCACAAACGAAGAGATGAAGATGTTTGTGACTACTTTTTATCTTGCCTATCGGAGAATTAATCTCGAGCAAATCTTAGAGAAGATAGTACTCAATACGATAGAACAGGGCAAGATCAAAACACACAACTACAAAGAAAATAGTTGGATCTGGCTTCACAATCCCAATGAAGTATTCAAGTCGTTAACCTACACGGTTTCATGAAAAACCTAAGGTTGAAGGAGAATCGACTCTAGTCGCAACTAGTATCACACATGAGGTTTGGTGATTAGGTTTCCCGGTTGCTAGAGTTCTCCTTTATATAGTTTTGAAATCAGGGTTTGCAATCTAAGTTACCTTGGTAACAAAGCATTCAATATTCACCGTTAGATGAAAACCTGATTAGATACAAGCTAATATCTTTCAACTATTAGATCGACTTAGCTTGTTATACACAAATGAAATGTACCCTCATTTAGGTTTATGTAACCGTACCTAAATGTGTACACAATGTTGGCTCAACATTAGTTAACCGAGGTTAGCTATATGAACACTCTCATATCAACCTTATTCATCTTAACTATAACTAGTTCAAATGAATCAAATGAAACTAGTTATAGAGTTGTTCAATTGTTTATATTCTCATAGAAGTATACAAGACACAATTGAAGCAAAATCGATTTTGATTCACTCGAACCAATTCATGAACATTATAGCCACGGTTTGCAATGAATGCATTCCTTATTATATAAATGTATAATTTCATGAGCCAACCGATTTTAGAACTTTAACCACTCAAGTATGCATATGGGTATGCATACCTAAGTAGCCGGTCTGAGTTTGGGTTCGCCAGTATGCGAACGGGTACGCATACCTAAATACACTTCCAAAACCCTGCAGAAATTCCCGTACCTATACCTCACGCAAGTACGGGCACCAGTATGTGTACTTGGTACCCGGAATTCCACAACTACAAGTACGCATACGGGTATGCATACTCTATTTCCGGTCATGGATCACATATATGCAAGAATGCATACTATGTTCATAATCCATTAGTTTTAAACTCTATTTCAATCATTGAAACTTTCTTAGAGGATGACAATAGCCGTTTTCACACACACTATTATCATCAAAGAAATTTTCAAGATATTGAAATAATCATAACGAAACATTCAAAGTCTACACCAAATGATTGTATCACACAAACCATGTAAGATGTTACTCGGCGATTTTCACATGATCATCTTTTGACTTTCGTCAAGAATATAAGATGAACTTGGTTTAAGCGAAAGCTTACCAACACATATTTCGCTAAATATGTAAGCGAGTTAAACTCAGCTCGAAATCTCAAATGTGCATAATCGAAAACTATCGTAATACGACTTTTGTCTCAATATAGGAGATAGAGTAGAAATAGACTTTCCAAGTGATAGATGAGTTTTAGTTTCCACATACCTTTTGTTGATGAAATTCCACAAGCTTTCCTGAGTAGTTCTTCGTCTTCAATTTATGACCGTCGTGAAGTCTAATGCTCAACTACACAATCTATCCTAGTCCGAGACATTACTTTAAGTAGACTAGAAATCAAGACTTAGAGTTTTGATCACTAACATTAACAAACAAGCTTGAGATAGCAACGCTTACGAGTTCAACCGAGCAGTGCTCTAACAATCTCCCCCTTTGTCAATTTTAGTGACAAAACTATAAATACATGTGGATTACAAAAAAATAAACTTTGTAGCTTCTCATCCAAATGCTTGATCTCCTTGGTTCTTCAACATTACTCGAAATCTTCGTCACTTCCAAGTACTCCAATGATTCCAAATGTATTCAACTCAGCATCATCGTTGTTGAAGATCCTTAGCTATAACAATGAGAAAACAATTGCTCTCAATCATTGTTATACAGTGTCATAGTTTCATTATACAGCATCAAAGTCCAATTGAATCACAACTTTGACAACAATACTATGGTGATATGTATCACTCCCCTTTAGTCAATACTTCATCTCAATATGAAAACCACTCCCCCTTACATAATGATCCGTAAATCATATGTATTTGTAGTGTGAACTACACATTAATTCTCCCCCTTTTTGTCAATATAAATTGGCAAAGGTACGAAAACTAGTGGGATCCTCATGAAATTTTCATAGAGATACTTCATGACCAAAAGAGAACAACATACCAACTTGTTTAGATGCTATCAAATAGCCGAAACTAAATGCATTCATCAAGGAGTTTATTAAGATACAAGATAACCCCTACAATATTCCACAGCCGCACTCCCCAGAAAGATTTGGCAATTCAGCACAAGTTCAATTAAGAACTTTTCCCCATAAAATGTCATTCCCTAAAGAACAACAAGAGCGACCTTACTTTTACAAGAAAAGGAGGATTTAGTTGAAAAACACTAAGATACTTAACAGAAGTTCAACTACTGAAAAAAATGCAGAAATGAAGGGACACTTAAACCGGAATTCCAAACTCAATTGCCCAATAGATCGAGATAAGTGCAGGGGCAAGAATTTAGATAAGACTAATGAACCAAAACAACACCAATAGACTACCGTAAATGTTGAAATGTAGCAGTATCTAATGGTTTGGTGAGAATATCAGCCAATTGTTGTTCGGAAGGTACAAATTCCATACTTATGATACCATTTTCATAGAGATCTCGAATAAAATGGTACCTTATATCAATGTGCTTAGTTCTTGAGTGCTCAACGGGATTCTCAGTGATACGAATCGCACTGGAGTAGTCACAAAAGATCTTCATTATTCCAGTATCAATTCCATAATCAACAAGCATTTGTTTCATCCAGAGAAGTTGCGTACAACATGAGCCTGCAGCAATATATTCTGCTTCACATGTAGACAGGGATTGTGAATTTTGTTTCTTACTATGCCAAGCCACAAGATTCAATACTACATAGTAGAAACCCCCTGAGGTACTTTTTCTGTCTTCCACACATCCTGCCCAATTAGCATCTGAATAGGCAGAGAGATCAGTGTTAGTATCAAAAGTGTAAGATAGACCATACCTGACAGTGTGATTGACGTATCGTATGATCCTTTTCGCAGCTGCAAGATGAGATTCCTTTGGATTTTCTGAAAACTAGCACAGCAACCAACACTAAAAGCAATATCAGGTCTAGTAGATGTAAGATATAAAAGGCTTCCAATGATAGATCGATAGAGTTTTTGATCCACATTTACACCCTTCTCATCTCAATGTAGTTTACCAGTGGTAGGCATACGAGTCAGTTTTGGAGTTGACTTATCAAGACCGAATCTTGTGACAAGATCTCTTGCATATTTTTATTAAGATAAGTAAATTCCATCCTTGTGTTGTTGAATTTGTAAACCCAAAAAGAATTTTAATTCCCTAACATTGCTCATTTCAAACTCCTTGCCAAGAGAGACTTGGAAATCTTTTGCAAGTTTCTCAGATGTTGATCCATAGATGATATCATCTACATAGACTTGAGCGGTAACAACATTTTTTCCACTCCATTTGGTAAACAACGTTTTATCAGCTCTACCTCTCGAAAAACCTTTCCTAAGGAGGGAAGTAGTCATTTTTTCGAACCAGGCACGCGGTGCTTGTTTTAACCCATATAATGCCTTATTAAGCTTAAGGACATGATCTGGGAAATCAGGGTTTTCGAATCCCTAAGGTTGAGCGACATAGACTTCTTCCTTTAAATTTCAATTTAGGAAAACGGATTTAATGTCCATTTGAAACAGCTTAACCTTAAGAAAACAAGCATGAGCTAATAATAACCGAATGGACTCAAGGCGTGCCATAGGAGCAAAGGTTTCGTCAAAGTCGATTCCTTCAATCTGTGAATGTCCCTAAGCGACAAGTCTAGCTTTGTTTCTGACAATGGTGCCAAATTCATCAGACTTGTTCTTGAATATCCATTTAGTACCAACAATATTGATATTGGGGGGACAAGATACGAGTTTCCATACATCTTGTCTTTGGAATTGATTTAACTCTTCATGCATTGCATTCACCCAAAAGGGATCACTAAGAGATTCATCAATATTTCTTGATCTACTTGCGATAGATAACAACCAAAATTGCAAATATTTTGAAGTTGTCCTCTTGTCTTATTTGTAGAATCTCTTCCTCCAATAATACTGTTAGTATCATGATTCCTTTGAATCCAAAGATGCCTTAGAGGGCCACGTTCTTGTTCAACCGGAATAGCCTGACTAGGTCTTTTCTCCTTATCACTAGAAACATCAGAATCAGTAACTGTTGGAATAACTTCTACTGATTTTGGAATTTCTTTGACTTTCTCAATTGTCTCAGTTTGAGGCAATTCAGCAAGAGAGTCATCATGGCGAAAATTACTTAGATCGCCAATGATAACATTTGCAGATTCCATCATGACTTGGGTTCTGTGATTAAAGACTCGGAAACCACGACTGTCAGATGCATAGCCAAGAAAAATACCTTCATTGCTTTTTAAGTCGAATTTCCATTTCTGTTCACGGTCCTTAAGAATGTAGCACTTACTACCGAATACCCTGAGATAGTGTAAGTTGGGTTTCCTACCGTACCACAACTCATAGGGAGTGTTTAAGGTCTTTGACCGTAAGTAAACACGATTGATCAAGTAGCAGGACGTAAAAACAGCTTCTCCCCAAAACCTTAACGGTAAGTTTTTGTTATAGAGCATTACCCGAGCCATTTCCTGAATGTTCATATTCTTCCTTTCTGCAACTCCGTTAGCTTGTGGAGTAATAGGTGGAGAGTATTGTTGAATAATCCCCAGAGAATCACAGTATTCAAACACCTTGGTGTCCTTGAATTCCGTGCCACGATCGCTTCTAATTTTCTTTAGTTTGCAACCCTGTTCATTCTAGATTATATTAACAATAATCTTGAATTCACTGAGGGTTTCATTCTTTTGAGCCAAAAAAGCCACCCATGTGAATCTGGTGTAATCATCTACCATAACTAAAGCATACTTCTTTCCAGCCACCGTGGGTTGTTGAATTGGGACGAAGAGATCCATATGAATTAAATCAAGTGGAGCTTTAGTGAGAATGTCTCGAGATGATTTATGTGGAACTTTTGTTTGTTTACCCTTTTGATAGGCATTGATTTTTGGGACACCTCTAATAAATTCTTTGTTAATGATCTTAGTTAGAAGTCGATAATTGATGTGACCAAAACGCTCATTCCAAAGATGTGTAGATTCCACCTTAGTCAAATTGCAACAATTACTAAACTGAGTATCCAACAGATAACAGTTATTTTTTCCACATGATCCTTGAAAAATCATTTTTCCAGAATTGTCCATAATATTACATCCATTAGCATTGAAGACAACCTTATGGTCTTTGTCATAGATTTGACTAACAGAAAGAAGATTAGCAGTCATACCTTTAACGTATACTACATCATGAATTTCAGGAACGCCAGGTAACTTGATCGTCCCCTTCTTGCTTATGTAGCAGCAGCTCCCATCTCCGAATGTTACTGGACCACCATCAAAGTCGCTTGTGTTGACAAACCACGATAGATCTACAGTCATGTGCCTGCTACATCCACTATCAACAAACCATTGAAAGGGCGATGTTGATTTTAGAGCAAAAGCTCCCATACTAGCACTACAAACCATATGAGGCTTTCTTGTTAGTATTGAATGTCTTTTAAGAGCAGACAGAAGTTGTACAACATTCTTGTGAAGATTACGTGCAACATTTAATCTTTTTATAAAAGACAAACATACATGTTCAAAGTGTTCATGAGAACCACAAAACAAACATGTACCAACATCTTTATTCTCGTTCGAAGAATTCTGAGCACCTTAAGTTTTCACAAAGCCTAAACCTTGCTTATCACCTAACATACGGCAATTCTTCAATGAAGAATTAGAGGAGTTACTCAAATCCTATGAAGTTGATTTTACAGATTTCAAATCCTTAAGTTTTGCAATTTCTGTAACAAGATCAGTGTTGATCCGGATTTGTTCATCCAACTTTTTTTGGAGATCAACAACCTCTTCAGAACATTCTCGAAGCTCATATTTTTTATATAAATCTCGCAATGAAGTTTATCAATTTTCCTTATCAATCGATGTTTTCAAGACAAATATTATTGATGAATTTTTTTAAGTTAGGATTCTCAACCATATCGATGGTTTCTAGAACACACTTGAAGTTGAGTTTATCCATTTCTGGTGAAGCATTTTTAGAGACAAAATCGTACATATTCAGATCGCTACAAACACAGACTTATAAGGTCTTAAATGTGTTTGCCTGCTCTGATACCAATTGAAAAAGCGGGGGTACAACAACCACACCCAATATTTCGTTTAGCAATCTGAATAGACAAACTCTAATATACTTTCAAGAGAATCAACTAGACAGTCAGACTCAATTTAGAGAAAAGTATATCAAAGAGTTTTATATCTCTATCTCTTAATTCAATGTGCAATCAGCAAATAGGAATTTGCGAGCCCGATTGAATATAAGAGAAATAACTTGAACGGTACCAAAGACCAATGTTCAAGGATCAATCAATTTCAATCAACAACCAAAGGTTGGATTTCCTAATTGATCGATTCAACGCACAACCTATGATATTTTTATTATATAACAAAATATAATGCGGAAAAGAAATAACACAGACACAAGAAGTTTTGTTAACGAGGAAACTGCAAATGCAGAAAAACCCCAGGACCTAGTCCAGTTTTGAACACCACACTGTATTAAGCCGCTACAGACACTAGCCTACTACCAATGAACTTCGGACTGGAAATATAGTTCAACCCTAATCAATCTCACACTGATTCAAGGTAAAGTCGTTCTCCTTACGCCTTTAATCCCAGCAGGATACTATGCACTTGATCCCCTTAGCTGATCTCACCCACAACTAAGAGTTGCTACGACCCAAAGTCGAAGACTTGATAAAAAAATCTGTCTCACACAGAAAAGTATATTGGAATAGATAAATCTGTCTCCCACAGAAATACCTACGAGTTTTGTTCCGTCTTTTGATAAATCAAGGTACACAGGAACCAATTGATAACCCGGACTTACATTACCGAAGAACAACCTAGTATTATAAATCACCTCACAATAATCTTAATCGTATGGTAGCGAAACAAGATATTATGGAATCACAAACGATGAGACGAAGATGTTTGTGACTACTTTTTATCTTTCATATCGGAGAATTAATCTCGAACAAATCTTAGAGAAGATAGTACTCAATACGATAGAACAGGGCAAGATCAGAACACGTAACTACATATAAATTAGTTGGGTATGGCTTCACAATCCCAATGAAGTCTTCAAGTCATTAAACTACAGGGTTTCGTGAAAAACCTAAGGTTAAAGGAGAATCGACTCTAGTCGCAACTAGTATCACACAGGAGGTGTGGGTATTAGGTTTCCCAGTTGCTAGAGTTCTCCTTTTTATAGTTTTCAAATCAGGGTTTGCAATCTAAGTTACCTTGGTAACAAAGCATTCAATATTTACCGTTAGATGAAAACCTGATTAGATACAAGCTAATATCTTTCTACCGTTAGATCGAACTTAGCTTGTTATACACAAATGAAATGTACCCTCATTTAGGTTTATGTAACCGTACCTAAATGTGTACACCATGTTGGATCAACAGTAGTTAACCGAGGTTAGCTACATGAACACTCTCATATCAACCTTATTCATCTTAACCATAACTAGTTCAAATGACTCAAATAAAACTAGTTAAAGAGTTGTTCAATTGTTATATTCTCATAGAAGTATAAAAGAACACAATTGATGCAAAATCGGTTTGATTCACTCGAATCAATTCATGAACATTATAGCCACGGTTTGTAAAGAATGCATTCCTTATTATATAAATGTATTAGTTCATGAGCCAACCGATTTTAGAACTTTAACCACTCAAGTATGCATACGGGTACGCATACCTAAGTAGCTGGTCTGAGTTTTGGTTTGCCAGTATGCGAACGGGTACGCATACCTAAATACACTTCCAAAACCCTGCAGAAATTCCCGTACCTATACCTTACGCAAGTACGGGCACCGGTATGTGTACTTGGTACCCGGAATTCTATAACTACAAGTACGCATACGGGTATGCATACTCTAGTTCCGGTCATGGATCACATACTTGAAAGAATGCATACTATGTTCATAATCCATTAGTTTTAAACTCTATTTCAATCATTGAAACTTTCTTAGAGGATGACAATAGCCGTTTTCACACACTATTAGCATCAAAGCAATTTTCAAGATATTGAAATAATCATAACGAAACATTCAAAGTCTAC
>JAJJMB010011095.1:12021710-12035885 GCA_023531105.1 Papaver atlanticum
AGATAGAGTAGAAATAGACTTTCCAAGTGATAGATGAGTTTTAGTTTTCACATACCTTTTGTTGATAAAGTTCCACAAGCTCTCCTTAGTAGTCCTTCGTCTTCAATTAATGACCGCCGTGGAGTCTAATGCTCAACTACACAATCTATCCTAGTCTGAGACATTACTTTAAGTAGACTAGAAATCAATACTTATAGTTTTGATCAATAACATTGACAAACAAGCTTGAGATAGCAACGCTTGCGAGTTCGACCGAGCAGTGCTCTAACAATAAGCTTAGCGATTTCCCTTTCGATTCATAAAACAATTTCATGAATATACTTCCTTTAAAAAAATGAAAACATTGTTTCCTAGGATGAAATCTTCACCTTTACCCATACACATAATCACAATAGCATTCATACGATTATGTCGATGTCATATCTATGAATTTCAAAAGATAAGTGTTATACTTCGTAGTATAATTCCTTAATACTATGATCATATGATCATGTCTCACAACTAGAGTAAAATATTCATTCACAGCTTCGCAGTTATGTTTTCAATATAGGACGACTTGAAAGATACGTTAGGAATGAAATAGTTCAAGTCAATATTACAAACCTAAAGAGGAAGGATGATGTCGTCGTTGTAGCTCGTTACTTCTTCACATTCTTTAGGTCTTCGAGTAATACTTGTATGTGTCATATTCCTAGACTTTCTAGTCTAACCTATACGAAGTTGTCTCTAGTACATAATCAAGCGACTCTTAGATGAGTTTTGATTCACTAAAATATGAAAACCAAACTTGACATACCAACGCTTGGTAGGTTCAACCGAGCTATGCTCTTACAATCTCCCCTTTTGTCAATTTAGTGACAAAACTCTTAATACATATGGATAAACAAATTACAAGAATTCATTATACATACGCTTGATTCCAAGTTTAAACAGCACAATAACCTGCATATATTCAATTAATAAATGCCGCTGTTAACATCTGAATAGCAAAGCTAATACTCCCCCTAAAGGTAATATAGGTAGATATTTAATCCGAGTATCTTTTTTATTCCCCTTTTGTAGTTAAGATAACTACACAACAATATGATATTTTTCTCCCCCTTAGTCAATGCTTTACTCTTTCGTTAGATATAACGTTTAAGCACAATTATCCTTTCCTTAGTGATTGCAAATCACTTGTTTACTCCATATATTTCTCCCCGTTTTTGTCACAAAATGACAAAGGTTCGAGCAAATAAAGGTCAAACCGAAAGGATCTTACAAATCTAAAAGACTTGTACAACCTATAAAGGTCAAGCACGAAGGTTTCACATACCACTTTAGATAACCAATATTAAAACCGAAACTACTAGTAATTTAGTTTTAATATGTTATCAAGGAAACAATTGCCCGAAGTAATTTTCCCTAATAGTTTAACAAATTGACTAAGAAACTTAGTTTCCTTGTTAAACCGATTGTAAACATACAATCGCTTATTTTGATAATACCAAAATAAAGATTAGAATTAACTTTATTTCTCTCATCAGGTTCTAATTATTCAGACAATAACTTAGACCTTTCTCTTTAGACAAGAGAAGTACTAGGTTAGTTAACTAGTATTTCTTGTCAAGGCATTCGATTAGACTTGAATAACCGAATCCTTCTATTTGATAAGTCTAACTAAGATCAGAATTAACTTAGTTTCTCTTATCCGAAATCGAATTGGACTAAACAAATGATCCCATATTTTGTTTAGTCATAAAAAATACATACAAACCAAAATAAATTGACTTGCACAATTATTTTCTTAACCGGAAGCAATTGAAATAAACATAGACATTATAGCACCGCAATTGCACCGAAATTTCGTTAAGCAAAAACACTTGATATCAAACAATAAAGAAGATACCAAAACAATAAGCCAAATAAATTGACACAGTTTTTCTTAACCGGAAACAATTGAATCACACACACACACACATCCATACACACATAATGGAATATATATCAATTGTACCAAAATTTTGTTAAGCAAAAGCAAAATATATGCAATATAAGCAGCCTTTTCTTAAACAGGAAAACGATTAACTAACAAATTCGTTACCTCAGATTCCGCATCCTCTTCTCCCCATAAAGATATATCATTAAGCGCAAGTTCAAGTTAGAACTCTCCCCCAGTATGTTTTCATCCTCTCGTAAGAACAAAAGAACAACAACAAAGAGCAACCTTTACCAGAGAAAGGTTGAACCGGTTTTAACTAATGCGTGCCAATAGCAAAGGTCGAAAACCCGAAACACATATGTTCATGCCAAACACAACTCATGTAAACACAAATTGATTTAACACATTGTGACTTTTTACATATGAGTTTCAATCAGAACACCTTATGATCCTTTGATAAAGCCTACCAACATGGGCTAGAGCTTAATCCCGCTAAATAAAAAAGTCACAAAAACCATAAGGGTTCACATCATATGAGATCGAATATTAAGGTTACGAAAATCGAAATCATACATACCATAATCCGAAAACACATAGCAATAATATAGACATTCAAGCACAGGCTATGCAATCGGAAACTATCACAAGAAAAAATATAAACTAATAATTTTATTCATAAATAATTGATAGTTGTATTCAAAAATAGACCTTATACAATAATCGAAATAAATAAAAAACTGATGTCTATTTTCTTTCAATTGCGAGTCTTGTGAAGATCGCTTTCAAATTCTGGATTCAGATTCTTCTGAGCACTTCCTTTTCCAGCAGAAGATTTGTTCATGTCAAGCAGTTGAGAATGAAGATCAGCTAGTACTTATTTTGAATCCTTTATCATTAGCTCATGATGTCTAATACAACTTCTAACAGTAAGAATCTGCCTTCTCAGAGAATCTTGAAGATTATCATGTTGTGAGACACCTCTAGTTTCAGTCATAACCGATGCACAAAGTGCTAAATCATCAAGAGATGACCCTTCCTTTACCGATTTCTCCATTGATGCAAGAAGTTTTCTTTCAGACAAGGAAAATAAATAAATATATATATATATAGGATACGAGAAAATCAAGGGGTGATATAGTTTGGTTTATGGAAACCGAATATATTTATCCCAAAAGTAAAAGATATCGATTATGAGATTATGGTTACCTAAAGAACAGATTTGCACATTCTGCCCAGTTTTATGCCTCCTCACAAATAGAATTTGGGCAACAAGTGAGGATGCATTTTTCAACACAATCAGTGTGTGTTGAGGTGAGGATTAATCTCACCACAGGTAACAAAGACATCCTTAGGATGATTTATAAACACAATAGATTGTGTTTCTTTTTGTTCTTTCTTGCTCTTGTTATTGCAAGAGTCTGCAACTTCTTTTTGAGATCTAATAAACTCATCAGCCTTCAAAAAATTATGCCCTTACGAAGTGCCTTGATGAATTTATTTTGTTGGAGATTTCCATGGAAGATTGCATTGTGGTTATTTTCTCCACATAAAGAACTTAACATATTATCAGAAGAATTAGCTTCTGACCTTTTTGGTATGTCAACAAATTTTTCTTGTTCAGATTTTACCTCTTGAGTTTTATCTGACAGGGGTTTCATAAGGTTTTCAAGTTCTAGACTTAATATTCGACTTTCCTTAATTCCAAACTCACGTTTTTCTAAACATGTCTTTAGGAGTTGATTAGACTCACAAGATACATCATTGTTAGAATTGGCAAGAAGTGCATTACAGTTTGATATTCCTTCATAGGGTTTTTCCTCTGGGATATCATCTAGAGTAGAGATATAAGCCTTGTTGCACTTCTGAGCTTTTCTGCTAGAATGATGTTTTGCTATATGTCCGAATCTACGACACTTGAAACATTGGATTTCTTCATTACCTCTTTCATGACAAAAAGATAATGTATCAGGATTAGATTTATTTTTCAATAAAACATCCTTAATCCGTTGTGTTAGGAGTACAATTGTTGAGTTAAGCTCTTTTTCAACAAGTATTTCATCCTCTTGACAACGTTTCTCAGTCAGGTTTATACATACAATTTTCGAAGATTGATTTGTATTAGCTGAGACATCATATCCAACATTTCGGTTCTTCAGCAGAGTTTCTTTGTCAAAGATCTTTAACTTTCCTACAAGAGAGCTTCGAGAAAGTATAAAAAGATCATTGGCTTCTATTATGGCATGTTTCTTAGACTCGTATCTGGATGGTAACGATCTGAGAATCTTGCATACTATTTCCTTTTCAGGTATAGTATTTCCTAGGGAGAAAGAAACATTGACAATCTCAGAAAGTTTAGAATTAAACTCCTCGAAGGTATCGTTATCATCCATTTTAAGGAATTCCCATTCAGAAGAAAGAGATAGAAGTCGAGCTTCTCTTTCAGAATCCTTTTCTTCAAATACAGTCTCAAGAGTGTCCCATGCTTCCTTAGAAGTTTCACATGACAGAACATGGTGTAAAAGATCATGACTTACTGCATGTATTATGGCATTCAAACCATCAGAATTCTTCTTTGCAAGAGCTCTTTCTTCATATGTATAGAACGCTAAGCGTTTAAACTCAAATTCCGAATATTCCACTTTCGGTCGTTCATATCCATCTTCGATTAATATCCAAGTATTAAAATCTCTGGATTGAAGAAAAGTTCTCATAGCAGATTTCCATAATGGGTAATTTGTCCTATTAAATCTTGGTGGTACGTTAACTGAATCATACATAGATTCAATTCTTATAGGTTGGATTGCACCAAACACAAATTGTTAGATCTTTTCGTGTTTTCCTTCTATGATACCAATTGAAAAGACGAGGGTACCCAAATACACCACAATCTTTAAATTATCCACCTATAAGTCCTCTTACAGAAAATGATTGTCTATGGACAAAGTCGAGACAATACGACAAATCAGTATTCACACTTTGTGTGATCGTCTATGGATACGAGATCGAGACAATACAACAATCAAAGTGTGATTACTTGATAATAGGTTCGGACTTAACCAAACTCTATAGAATCACTATCAAGTAATACGAAGTTAAAGTTTATGTGATTTACTTTAAATTATAATTGCAGAAAAGAAAAGTAAATGACAGAGCAATATTTTGTTAATGAGGAAACCGCAAATGCAGAAAAACCCCGGGACCAAGTACACAATTGAATACTCTAAGAATTTGGCCGCTATACAAATCTAAACCAACTTCGTATAGTTGAGACCAAGCAACTAAATCTAGTTCACTTAGTTTCTTCAGTATCCCTGCGCTTCCGACATTCAATAAGTGCACGCACTGGAATAATTCCTTTGGATCGTATTCCAAACAGTAAAGGAACAACAAATCTGTTTGGTAACAACTCTATTGATTCTTTCCAGATAAAGATATCTCAAGTCATTTGCAAAGGCTCTTCCGTTTAAACTAATAAACTCCTTTACTTGGTTAGATCAATCCAATCTCTATTACCTAAGTAATAAGATTCGGATTTGTAACAATCAAAATAGATCTCAAGAGAACTATTAGGTGTTACCGATCTCACGCAACTAATCAATCGAATAAATCCGATTCTAGTTGGATCCCAGTCGATCAAGGTTTGTGCTACACAAAGATATGAGAAACCAATAAGAAATCTTCTTCGTCTTCAAATCTTCTTTAATCTTTAATTAAACCTGCACAATACCACTTGAATCTCTTGTGATCAATCAAGCACAGAACGGAGTCTTTTGAAAATGGATTATCACAAGATGTCTTTAGATCTACAAACAGTTCTAAAGATCTCGTCGACACTTCGATCTAGTTTGAGTGAATCTTATATCAGAAGAGAAGATTCCCAAGAATAAAAAAACCAGGTGCAATCAAAGTTCAACAACCGTTAGTCAATCAAATCAATCGAAAACTAATAAACTGCAATTATATAGTTTCCCACCAATGGTACTCATAGAGCTTCTTGATCCCACAGAAGTCTTTAAACGAGCGGTCGTAAGAGATTTCGCCTAATTAGGGTACTTTCCTCTACGGATAGACGGCTCCACCAGAAACAACAAAAAGATGAAATTTTCCTGGCTCTTTGGATAGTTTACTAGAAATGCAAACTTAGGTATTTACAGACCAAGGATGTTTGGACACCAAGGAATTTCCAAAACCGAGTTATTCTCAAGATATGCAATAAATGCCCAAATCGGTTTTCATAATTCCATGAAATGCTTTGTCCAATATTTTCCGAAATCTCTCAATAGAAAATCTCCAATTAGTAAATGCACATTACAAATTTTTATTCTCTAGAGATATGCATTTAATTGCTGGTAATTAAAGCATATAAAACTAACATCCTTAACTAAAAGATTCTTAATTAATTTCTGATCGGGATCTCCTAGAGTAATTAAGGAGTGTCTTTGAATAATAAAAGATAAGAGTTATTGTTCGTGTTCAAAGTATGTTGACATCTTTTCTTTGTAAATCATCTTTCATATTTACAATCTTGGAATCGATTATACCACACTTTCAAACAAGTTTAGAATTGGTTCATCTGTATTCCAAGACAACTATGTAATTGATCAAATATCAAATCACAATCATGGGTTCAATCGGTTCTACCAGTCACTAGGATCGTTTATACCTTAATATGGATTACTTGTGATCGGACACACAAGTTACTAGGACCGGTTACATCAGTTACCAGTATCGGTTATGTCAATTACCAGGACCGGTTACCATATACTCATGGTATTCTTGTGATCGATTACACCAATTACCAGGATCGGTTACACCAATTACTAGGACCGGTTACACCAATTACAAGGATCGATTACACAACTCTTTTGTGATCAGTCACACCAATTACTAGGATCGGTCACACCAATTACAAATATCGATCATACCATCTCAGGTGATTACTTAGGATCGGTTACACTAATTAATAAAAACTAGTCATACCAAATCATAAGTCAGGCATTGTGATTAGTTCTACGAAGATACATAACAAGTTATGATCGGTTCTACTAACTCACACATATTGGTAATCCAAAGATATGCAATGAATAACAATACAAATAAGCCTAGCGATTTCCCTTTCGATTCATAAAACAAGTTCATGAATGTAATTCATTTAAACAAATGTAAACATTGTTTCCTCGGATGAAATCTTCACCTAGGTAATCAATACATATGGATTACAAAATAAATAAACTTTGTAGCTTCTCATCCAAATGCTTGATTTCCTTGGCTCTTCAACATTACTCGAAATTTTCGTCACTTCCAAGTACTCCAGTGATTCTGAACGTGTTCAACTCAGCATCATAGTTGTTGAAGATCCGTAGCCATAAAAATATATAAAAACAAGATGTTTTCGTATTGTTATATAGTGTCATAATATTATTACACAGCATCAAAGTTCAATTGTATCACAACTTTGACAATAATACTACGGTGATATGTATCACTACCCCTTAGTCAATACTTCATCTCATAATGAAAACCACTCCCCCTTACATAATGATCCGTAAACCATATGTATTTGTAGTGTGAACTACACAATAATTCTTCCCCTTTTTGTCAATATAAATTGGCAAAGGTACGAAAACTAGCGGGATCATAATGAAATTCTCATAGAGATACTTCATGAATAAAAAAGAGAAAATATCAACTTTGTTTCGATGATTTCACATAGTCGAAACTTAGTGTATTCATCAAAGAGTTTATAAAGATACAAGAAAACTCCTACAATATTCCACAACCGCACTCCCCACAAAGATTTAACAATTAAGCACAAGTTCAATTAAGAGATCTCCCCCATAAAATGTCATTCCCGAAAGAACAACAAGAGCGACCTTACTTTTACAGGAAAAGAAGGATTTATTTGTATACTTTGATACTTAACAGAATGCTATCTACGTAGAAACAAATGCGAAATTGAAACAACACTACTCTGTAGTTCAAAGTCTTGATTGCCCAATAGATATAGATAAGTCCAGGGGCAAAAGACTAGAATACTTAATGAACCAAAACAACACCAATGGACTGCTGTAAGTATTGAAACGTTGCAGTATCTAAAGGTTTGGTAAGAATATTAGCCAGTTGTTGTTCGGAAGGCACACATTGCATGTTAATAATACCATTTTCATAGAGATCTCTAATAAAATGATACCTTATGTCAATGTTCTTAGTTCTTGATTTCTCAACAGGATTCTCAGTAATGCGAATCGCACTTGTAGTAATTGACAAAGAGGGAGATTGTTAGAGCACTGCTCGGTCGAACTCGCAAGCGTTGCTATCTCAAGCTTGTTTGTCAAGTTTAGTTGTCAAAACTATAAGTCTTGATTTATAGTCTACTTATAGCTATGTCTCAGATTAGGATAGAATGTGTAGTTGAGATTTAGACTTCACGGCGTTCATCGATTAAAGACGAAGAACTACTAAGGAGAGCTTGTGGAACTTCATCAACAAAAGGTATGTGGAGACTTAAACTCATTTATCACTCAGAAGTTTATTTCTATTCTATCTCCTATTGAGACAAAAGTCGTATAGCTATATAGACTTTACATTATACACATTTGATATTTCGAGCTGAGTTTAACTCGCTTACATATTTCTCAAAATATGTGTTGGTAAGTTTTCGATTTAACCAAGTTCATCTTTATTCTTGACGAAAGTCAAAAGATTATCATGTGAAAATCGCCTGGTAATATCTTACATGATTTGTGTGAGACAGTCATTTGATGTAGACTCAAAATGTTTAGTATTGATCTATTGATCACTTGTAAATTGATTTGAAGCTAATAGTTTGTGTGAGGCAGATATTCCCATCTTCTAAGAATGCTTCAATGATTAAAATGGAGTTTAGAACAATCAACCATTGATTGGATATAGAACAGTATGTGTACTTGCATGCTAACTATTGCAAGTTACTCCAAGTCCGGGAACCATAGTATGCATATCCGTATGTGTACTGGTTTAACAGTTGAAGTCCGGGAACTTAGTATGCATACCCGTATGTGTACTGACGTAAAAATTCAGGTTCGGGAATTTAGTATGCGTACCCGTTTGCATACTAATTCAACTGATGTTGGTCGTGAATGATAGTATGCGTACCCGTTTGCATACTGGCGAACTGACCAGGTCCGGGAACTCTAAGTATGCGTACCCGTTTGCATACCTGAGTGAGTTAAGTTCTAAAATCGGTTTATTCGTGAACAAATACATTTATATAATAAAGAATGCAACTTTTGAAAACCGTGGCTATAATGTTCATGAATTGGTTCGAGTGAATCAAAATCAATTTTGCTTCAATTGTGTCTTGTATACTTCTATGGGAATATAAATAATTGAACAACTCTATAACTAGTTTCATTTGAGTCATTTGAACTAGTTGTGATTAAGATGAACAAGGTTGATATGAAAATGTTCATATGTGTCAAATGCTTATGAGAAGTGTATGGGCTTCCAACTTTATAAACTACAAAGTACATTCATGAAGCTAAAAGTGTATGGGCTTCCAACTCAAAACCAATTGGCAATGAGTGGAGTGGCTCATACACCTATATAAAGGATCAAGGCTAAGGGTCTAAGCAATGTGGGACTATTCCTTCACACGCCCCCTCATGTGTAGGGAACTAAGTCGTTGGACTTGGCTCTACACGTGGACCTTCGTACGTCGTTGGACTAATACGGGTCACGCAGTTTGACGTGCCTACCTAGCTCTGATATCATGTCAAACAAGTGTATGGGCTTCCAACTCAAAACCAATTGGCAATGAGTGGAGTGGCTCATACACCTATATACAGGATATCTTTCAAAACCCTAAATCACATGGTATCAGATATCTTTCAAAACCCTAAATCACATCAAATTTCTTTCAAATCTAAACATTAATTCAATGACGAATTCAAACAAACACATCGCTTTAACCTTCAAACCTCCATCAAAACTAACTGTAACAAATTATCCTCTCTGGAAATATCAAATTGTTCCTTTACTTCGAAGTTATAATTTCTTTAAATTTGTTGATGGATCGTATCATTGTCCGGTGAAATTCTTCAGAAAAACATCTGTTGCTGGTACTGCTATTGTCGAAGATCTTAATTACATTGATACAGATCCATAAAATGATTTTATTCGAAATCCAGATTATTCTTATTGGGTAAATCAAGACTCTGCTCTCTTATCTTGGTTGTTTACTGCTTGTACCGAAGAAATTCACTCCCAGGTTGTAGATTATACCTATTCTCATGAGATTTGGACTCGATTAGAAAATAATTACAATTCAACAACTAAATCACGCCTTATACAACTCAAAACAGATCTTATACGTTTAAGAAGTGCTCAGATTCTATGCTTGTCTACTTCAATAAAGCTCGCTCAATTTCACATCAATTAGCTCAAATTGGTAGAGCAATTATAGATGAAGATTTGGTGATTCATATTCTACAAGACTTACCATCTGAGTTTAATGCTTTCAAAACATCGATCTGTACTCAACAGTTGAAGAATGAGAATCTCATTACTTCTTCAGAGTTTCTTAGATTGTTATTATCAGAAGAAACTAGAGTTGTTGCTAAATCTAAGGTGGACCTTACTACTGCTTCTGCTAATGTGACACAACCACAACAACAACAATTTCCTTCTTCACCACATGTCGGTGCACCTTCTTATCCACATAATGATTATCCACACTACTCAGGTACATCTTATCCAAACAATTCTGGTTATTCATCCTGGTACAATAATTCAAATCGTGGTAACTTTGGAAGACACAGTTATTCTGGCTTTAGAGGCAATAGAAATGGTGGTGGTAGAAACTTTAGAAGAGGTTTCAGAGGAGGATTCATATGAGGTAGAAACTTTCATGGTGGCAGATTTGGTCACACTGGTGGCTCAAACAACTTTTATCCTCATACACCAAGATATGACTATTATGTTGAATGCCAATTTTGCAAGAAACTAGGATACTTAGCTCCTGATTGCAGATATAGGTTTAATGATCATCCAATGATGCAAGCATATCATACTTCCTATGATTCATATAGTGATAATTTTGATGATTACTGGTGCCCTGAACCTGAGGCTTTTGTTGTTTACAATGAGGAAAGTGCTTCTTCATCATATAGCTGGGTACCTGACTCTGGAGCTACACATCACATCACTTCAGACCTATCCAATCTTAATATGCATTCAGAATATCAAGGTTCTGATCAAGTCAAAGTTGGAAATGGATGAGATTTTAACATTACTCATATTGGTTCTTACACATTCCAAAATGATTCTGTTCAGCTTACTATTTCTAATGTGCTTCATGTACCATCTATTACCAAGAATTTGATATATGTTCTTCAATTCACCAAAGAGAATAACTGCTATTTTGAATTCTACTTTGATAAATTTCTTATAAAGGATATGGTTACACACAAGGTGCTCCTTCATGGTACTGTTAAGGATGGTCTCTATCACATGGACTTTACTTCTGCTCAGCTCAAGCAAGCATTTTCTTCTAGGATCTCTTCATCAAAAAGTTGGCACAATAAACTTGGACATCCAGCATATCAGACTCTCAAGCATGTTCTCTCTTCTGTTGATGAGGTTATTGATTCTCATTTATCCTCTACTATTTGTTCATCATGTCAATCAGCAAAAAGTCATGCTCTTCCTTATCCAAATAGTTCTACAAATAATATGTATGGTCCTTTGGATTTGATTTACTCAGATGTGTGGGTCTCTCCATTGTGTTCTATTAATGGTTATAAATATTATGTTTCATTTATAAACTCATTCAATAGATTCACCTGGTTGTATCCATTAGCTTATAAATCTGAAGTATTTGAAACATTTGTGAAATTTAAAGCATTTGTGGAAAATCAACTTAATAGAAGAATTAAATTTATTCAATCTGATTGGGGAGGTGAATATAGAACTGTTTTTTCTTATTTGGATAAATGTGGAATTGGTCATAGAGTATCCTGTCCTCATGCTCATGCTCAAAATGGAACAGCTGAGAGAAAACATAGACATATAGTTGAAACAGGATTGGCCTTACTTCATCATGCTTCTTTACCCTTGGAATTCTGGTCATATGCTTTTGAGACAGCCAATTTTTTGATTAACAGACTTCCAACACCAAAACTCCAAAACTTGTCACCTCTGGAATTCTTTTTTCAACTCAAACCAGACTACTTGTTTTTACACACATTTGGCAGTGCCTGTTATCCCTGTCTCAGAAAGTTTAATCATCACAAGTTGGAGCCAAGATCAGTTAGATATATCTTTCTTGGTTATAGTCATATGCACAAGGGTTATAGGTGTTTTAATCCACATACCAATAAAATCATTATATCCAGGGATGTACAGTTTGATGAAACAGTTTTTCCTTATGCTTCAATGTTTACTTCTGATTCTATACCTGCTGCCTTGCCAACTATGAATGTCACTTCACCAAATGTACCTGTTACTGAGTTATTACCGCTTCTCCTCTGCAACCTATTCCTAATGAAGTTTCTATATCATCCTCTAGCACTTCATCTTCATCAGATACTATTTTCCCTCCTGCTTCAATAGTTACAGATGCTCATCCCATGAACACTAGGGGTAAAATGGGCATCAAAAGACCAAACCAAAAATTTATGCTTCAGAAGTTCAATCTATGTGTGAAGACATTACAGTTCCCATATGTTATACTGAGGCTTGTAAGGATCCTAATTGGAGAGCTTCCATGGAAGAAGAAATCAATGCTCTATTGCAGAATGGTACTTGGAAACTAGTACAAGCAATTGCAGGACAAAATGTGATTGGTTGCAAGTGGATTTTTAGAACAAAGAGAAGAGCAGATGGTTCTATTGAGAGGTATAAGGCAAGACTGGTGGCCAAAGGCTATAATCAAGTAGAAGGGATTGATTATCAAGATACATTTAGTCCTGTGGTCAAGCCTACCACTGTAAGGATAATTCTTTCTATCTCTCTTTACAAGAACTGGCAGATAAGACAGTTGGATGTAAATAATGCTTTCCTACATGGTCACTTATCTGAAGATGTCTTTATGATTCAACCACCAGGCTACACTGATAAATTACTTCCTAGTCATGTGTGCAAGCTTAACAGGTCTCTATATGGTTTGAAACAAGCCCCAAGGGCTTGGTTTGAGAGGTTAAGTCAGTTTCTGGTCAAAAATGGTTTTTCTTCTTCAAAGACTGACACTTCACTTTTCTATAGAGTGCAATCTACTTCTGCTCTTTACATATTAATCTATGTGGATGAAATTTTGGTGACAGGGAGTTCTTCTACTGACATAGATTCTTTGATTGCTGATGTAGGCAGAGAGTTTGCCATTGAAGATTTGGGTCTCTTGCATTTTTTATTGGGCATCCATGATACACAGAACTCAGCAGGTATACTACTGTCTCAAGAACAATATGTATCTAATTTGCTAGTCAAGACAAAAATGGATGGTGCTGCTAGCTGTGCAACTCCTATTTCTCCAGCAAATTCTGTGATGAACTATCCCCCTTTTGAAGATCCAGTTATCTATAGAAGCACCGTTAGTGCACTGCAATATGCCACAATTACAAGACCTGACATTTCTTATGATGTTTATAGAGCATGCCAACATATGCAAAATCCATCTAATGCAGACTGGTCAGCTGTCAAGGGAATATTAAGGTACTTAAAGGGCACTATCTCTTATGGCTTGCAGTTTAAGCAGTATATCTCCCTTCAACTACAAGCTTACTCAGATGCTGATTGGGCTGGTGATATCACTGATAGAAGATCTACAGGTGGCATGGCACTTTTTCTTGGCCCTAATTTTATTTCCTGGTGCTCCAGAAAGTAGAAGACAGTTTCCAGATCTAGCACAGAAGCTGAGTATCGTGCCCTAGCAGATGCTACATCAGAACTAGTTTGGGTGCATTCCTTACTTCATGAACTGCATTTCTCTTCCCCAAAGGTACCTTTTCTATGGTGTGATAACATGGGAGCAACATACTTAACAGCAAACCCAATTTTTCATCACAGAATGAAGCATATAGAGATTGCATTTTACTATGTCAAGGAGTTAGTTGCTGTAAAAGCTCTGGATGTTCGATTTCTCTCCACACAGGGTCGGATAGCTGATATTTCACCAAGGGTTTATCTAGCAATCGGTTTTCAGCATTGAGGTATAAGCTCAGTGTCTCTGCCTCTGCATAGACCCTGTTCTTGCCGGGGGGGGGGGGGGGGGGGGGGGG
>JAJJMB010011095.1:12035985-12101441 GCA_023531105.1 Papaver atlanticum
CCCCCCCCCCCCCCCCAGGAAACAGTCTTACATTTGTGTGAAAAGTGTGTGTGAAGTCTATAGAGTCATGTGTGTGTTGTGCTCATGTGAAAACTTCCAGGTGACAGTTGAATGTACGTTAGTCATCAGCTAAGCAAGTAGCGCGTGCAAGAGTTTAAATTCACCATAGAGAGAGAGATTAAGTTAATAGAATCTGTAAAATCAATTTGAAATGAAATCAAAACCAGAGAAGCTTGTCAAATGACATTAGCTTTATCATAATATGGCTAACTTCGGTTAACTATTGTTGAGCCAACCATGTGTACATGTTTAGGTACGGTTACCCATATCTAAATGAAGGCGCATTTCATTTGTGTGTAACAAGCTAAGTTCAATCTAACGGTTGAAAGATATTAGCTTGAATCTAATCAGGTTTTCATCTAATGGTGAATATTGAATGCTTTGTTACCAGGGTAACATTGATTGCAAACCTTGATTTGAAGACTATATAAGGGAGAACTCTAGCAACTGGGAAACTTAATCCCCACACCTCATGTGTGATACTAGTTGCGACTAGAGTCGATTCTCCTTTAACCTAGGTTTTTCTAAAACCATTATAGGTTAACGACTTAAAGACCTCATTGGGATTCTGAAGCCATACCTAACTATTTTCTCTGTAGTTGCATGTTCTGATCTTACTTTGTTCTATCGTATTGAGTACTCTCTTCTCTAAGATTTGCTTGAGATTCAATCTCCTATAGGTAAGATAAAAAGTAATCACAAACATCTTTGTCTCATAGTTTGTGATTACATAATATCTTGTTCCGCTTCCATACAGTTAAGATCATTATGAGGTGATTGATATTACTTGGCTGTTCTTCGGGAATATAAATCCCGTGTATCAATTGGTTCCTATTCACCTTGATTTATCAAAATACGGAACAAAAACTCGTAGGTATTTCTCTGGGAGACAGATTTATCTATTCAATATATTTTTATGTGTGAGACAGATTTGTTTATCAAGTCTTCGACTTTGGGTCATACCAACTCTGAGTTGTGGGTGAGATCAGCCAAGGGAATCAAGTGCGTAGAGTCCTGATAGGATTCAGATACGTAAGGAACACGACTGTACCTTAATCAGTGTGAGATTGGTTAGAGCTCAACTACATTCCAGTCCGAAGTTAACTTGTAGTAGGCTAGAGTCTGTTGCGGCTTAATACAGTTTGGTATTCAAATCTGGACTAGGTCCCGGGGTTTTTCTGTATTTGTAGTTTCCTCGTTAAATTTTTTTATGGTGTCTGTGTTATTTCTTTTCCGCGTTATATTTATTTATATAATTGAATATCACAGGTTGTGTGTAATTCAATCAATTAGATAATCCAACCTTTGTTGTTGATATAAATTGATTGACACTTGAACATTGGTCTTTGGTATCGTTGAAGTTGTTTCTCATAATAATCAGGCTCGCGGATTTCTATCTGTTTGATTTGCTGATTACATTGAGAAACAGAGATATAACTCTTGGATGTATTTTCCTTGATTGAGTCTGACTGTCTAGTTGATTCTCTTGGAAGTATATTGGACTTAGTCCATACAGATTGCTTAAACGAAATATTGGGTGTGGTTGTTAGACCCCCGCTTTTTCATTATGATTTTTTGACATCTTCTTAGAATTCTTATCATCATTATTGATTTCCCCCATGAACCCTAAAATAGAGAGTGATAAGAAAGAGAAAATCTTACTTGATATGCTCCTTGAAGATGATGACAAGCCTTTGCCCCCTTTTTGACCTCCAAAAGAAGATTAATGGAGATTTTACGTGAACCCTAGAAACTCCCTTGTTCACGAACGCGGACAAAGAGATGAGGAAGAAGAAGGGTACACGTACTGGAACCTTTAAGAGAAAACCGGTAGTCGGCTTGGACCCGTACTGGTTCGGTAACCCATAAATGGAAACAGGATTCCATTTCTAAATCCTGAACCAAGAGGTTCGTATACTGAGAAAACTTAAAACAGTGTGATGAAAAACGTAGTACAAGACTACAAAGCATAATTTATCCTCAGGTGGACAGAAAAATTCTGTCAAGCAGGTTTTTCTTTAAGTAAAAATAAATTTCAAAGACTAAACTAACCCATAATACAAAGACACAAAACAAATCAAACTGTTACTTGCCCCATTTCAAGTTATATACAAATGGGGTGAAGCCAATCTCATTACCAAGAGGTTGGATGGGAAGAGTGACCCTCTTGCACCTTCTCCGGTCGATATTTATGAAATGTACCAGAAGTATAATCACAGTAATGATGATACTCAAGGTTATTTGAAATTTTTGACTCTTTTTTCTTATGAATAAAGGAAGGATTTTTCCGACAACTGGAGCTTGCAACACCACCAGTAAAAATCTTTTTATCGATTTTGACCGAGTTGTTTCCAATACCCGGATGTACGTCATGAATGACAGAATCAGAATTTTTACCAGTACAAACCCTTTCCTTAATTGAAATTAGTCGTTCCAGAGATTTAAAAACGCTTTCAAAAGCCATAAATAGATCTTTGTCAATTGATCCATCACGATAGTATTCCTCAAAAAGATTGATAAGCAGTCTAGAGAGGTTCCATATCCTTGATCTTTTATTCACACGTTTCCTGCAACGAACCTTTTTAAAGGAATCTTTAATTTTTCCTTTAGATTGTTTTCCATCATCTAAAATTTCTAATGTATTAGATGATGTGAGATTATCTTGAGAGACCAAAGGTCTTGAGAAGAATAAACTCTGAACAATCTTTGAGGATTTCTGGTGTGCGTTACAGATGCACAGAAAAAGTTTCCCAAAGAGATTTCCCATGGGAACAGTCTCTAGGATCAAACAAACACAAACTTATTAAGTTTATCGTGTTTGCCTGCTCTGATACCAATTGAAAAAGCGGGGGTCTAACAACCATTCCCAATATTTCATTCGGTAATTTGTATGGACTAACTCCAATATAATTCCAAGAGAATCAACTAGACAGTCAGACTCAATCAAGGAAATATATCCAAGAGTTATATCTTTGTTTCTCAATGTAATCAGCAAATCAAACAGATAGAGTCCGTGAGCCTGATTATTATGAGAAACAACTTGAACGGTACCAAAGACCAATGTTCAAGTGTCAATCAATTTCAATCAACAACCAAAGGTTGGATTTACCAATTGATTGAACTACGCACAACCTGTGATATTTCAATTATATAGAAAATATAATGCGGAAAAGAAACAACACAGACACCAGATGTTTTGTTAACGAGGAACGCAAATGCAGAAAAACCCCTGGTCCTAGTCCATATTTGAACACCACACTGTATTAAGCCGCTATAGAAACTAGCCTGCTACAAGTTAACTTCGGACTGGAATGTAGTTGAGCCCTAACCAAGTCTCACACCGATTAAGGTATAGTCGCGTTCCTTATGCCTCTGAATCCCAGTAGGACTCTACGCACTTGATTCCCTTAGATGATCTCACCCACAACTAAGAGTTGCTACGACCAAAAGTCGAAGACTTTATAAACAAATCTGTCTCCCACAGAAAAGTCTATTCTAATAGATAAATATGTCTCCCACAGAAATACCTATGAAGTTTTGTTCCGTATTTTGATAAATCAAGGTGAACATGAACCAATTGATAATCTGGTCTTATATTCCCGAAGAACAGCCTAGAAATATCAGTCAACTCACAATAACTTAACTATATGGTAGTATAACAAGTTATTATGGAATCACAATGTACTTTATAAACTACAATGTACTTTGTAGGTTTTTATCAGGAGTTCATTTCTGGAATGAACTCTGATTTATATATGTTTTTATCAGGAGTTCATTTTGACGAATGAACTCCTGATAAAAGGTGATTTCTGAAAAAATAAGTAGAAATTAACAGGAGTTCATTTTGACGAATGAACTGCTACAAGAAAATAAGTAAAAATTAACACGGAAGGGTATTTTTGTCTGTTTTATATTTTACAATAATTATGGACCAAACAGTAAAGGCGTTTTCCCAAAGGACTAAACTGACTTGGGACAACCTAAAAAAGGATCAAACCATTATTTTCCCTATACAATTACCTATCCTTCCGCTTTCCCTATCATTCCAAAATAAAAATGTGAAAAATTAGAGAGAGAAAAAAAAGGTCTGCACAGAAGGTATTAAAATAAATATTCAGCCAAAAATATATGCGAGTATATATTTTCTGTCTCCTAAAAATAGTGACTTTCTAAAAACTAATAACTTCCCTCGAATATTCATCGATCTCCGCTACGTCTTTGGTTTTCACTTCAGATATGTTAGTGAAACCCTTCAAATTCTCAGGTGATGCAGATCAACTGAACGGATTTTAAATCCATTCTTTGATTTTCCATCTCATATCTAGTAAATTATTTGGAAAGGGCGATTTAGTGATTTCATATATCAGATTTGTGGTGTCTACGTGGTCGAGGAGAAAACATGTAAAACTCGTTATGTAACTATGATTCTTTGTACATGTTTATTAATTGAAGGTTCGATTCATAGGAATGTAAATGTTGGTTGTGATTCTTTGCACCAAACGTCTTCATATCACCAAGGTCATTTACAAACAATTTTGTGCTTCGATTTGTTTCTTTGTTTTTAAGTATGCTATAGGATTTTGTTATTTATAAATGATTTGTAAATTATTTTTCTTTTTGATTTGATTTAAAAAAAAAAAAAAAAAAAAAAAACTCGTTAGCATGGATTTTCTCTATTATTGGTTTTTTTATGCACAATCCTTCACTGGCCGGAGAATAACTTAGTTTTCATTTAATTTTGTGATTTAATTGAAATTTTCTATTGTTAATTTTGAGAATTTTTTTGGTTATTCATTTATTTATTTATTTGTAGATGGAGAAAACAATGAAAAACATAGAATAATGACATAAGTAAAGCCAAAAGTCTTAATCATTTTTGTTTAATTGAATTGAATTTTTATTTATGATTCTAATTATGACTGAACCCAATTAATGTATATTCATAATGATTATAGGTTACAACTCTTGCATCTGTCAGATGTCTTTTGCTAAGATGAGACTGGGATGGCCGGATGAAACGTTTGTCTCTCAAAATGTTATCCGACCGTCCAAAGCTCAAAAACCCCTTCTGTTTTGTATTATAGATGAGACTTGAACCATGGCTTGCTGGTGTTGGGACTCTTGGCAGTAGCTCTGGTCGAACGTGCATAAGCTGGGACGTCAACTGAATTAGGAAAAATAACCTGACGTCTGTAGTCTGGCTATGAAACTGGAAATAGGTGGCCCCAAGTACTATATTCCGCCTGCCTTTATCTGAATTGAATGGCTATTCTATCCGGCAACCCTGAGTACTGGTAGTCTTGTGCTCTAGTAATTTCTGATTGATACTTGAACACTTCGAGCCGCTACCAAAGCAATGAATTAAGATTCGTTTTCTCTCCTTTCACGCAATATGACTCAAATATTCCTGCAAAATATAAAACAAGCGCAATATAAACTAATTTACAAGAGAAATAACAAATAAAGCATAAACAATAGATAGTAAATGAAGGTGATTAAGACACCTATCAACAAGGGGTGTCAACACCGATGAAACCTCATGTATGTATTTCTTATAATTTTGCTAGTATGCTTCATGTTTTGTGGGTTTAAGATGTATATTTGGGGTCTATAATTTTTGGTGTTACAACTATTATAGACTTCAAGCATAGTAAGTGTTACAGAACATGTAAAATTACGATGCCGACGACTTCAACATCTCCAATCGATTGTCAATTCTCTGAGTTCTTGTTGTGAGTCAGTCCAGATTTAGGAAAATGGTGTATTCTATGAGTTGTAGTTGTGCATCTATGATTTTATTCTAAGTTTGGTTCTGAAGACATCCTTGAAAAAGCGGGGGTCTAACAACCACACCCAACATTTCGTTCGGCAATCTGTATGGACTAACTCCATTATAATTCCAAGAGAATAAACTAGACAGTCAGACTCAATCAAGGAAATATATCCAAGAGTTATATCCCTATTTCTCAATGTAATCAGCAAATCAAACAGACAGAGTGCGTGCTCCTGATTATTATGAGAAATAACTTGAACGGTCCAAAGACCAATGTTCAAGTGTCAATCAATTTAAATCAACAACCAACGGCTGGATTTACCAAATGATTGAACTACGCACAACCTGTGATATTTTAATTATATAGAAAATATTATGCGGAAAAGAAATAACACAGACACCATAAGTTTTATTAACGAGGAAACAGCAAATACAGAAAAACCCCGGACCTACTCCAGATTTGAACACCACACTGTATTAAGCCGCTACAGACAATATCCTACTACAAGTTAACTTCGGACTTGAATGTAGTTGATCCCTAACCAAGTCTCACACCGATTAAGGTACGGTCGTGTTCCTTACGCCTCTGAATCCCAGTAGGACTCTACGCACTTGATTCCCTTAGCTGATCTCACCCACAACTAAGAGTTGCTATGACCAAAGTCGAAGACTTTATAAACAAATATGTCTCCCACAGAAAAGTCTATTCTTATAGATAAATCTATCTCCCACATAAATACCTATGAAGTTTTATTTCGTCTTTTGATAAATCAAGGTGAACAGGAACCAATTGATGATCCGGTCTTATATTCCCAAAGAATAGCCTAGAAATATCAATCACCTCACAATAACTTAACTATATGGTAGTACAAAAAGTTATTGTGGAATAACAAAGAATGAGACGAAGAGCTTTGTGATTACTTTTTATATCTTACCTATCGGAGATAAATCTCGAGCAAATCTTAGAGAAGATAATACTCAATACGATAGAACAAGTAAGATCAGAACACGCAACTACAGAGAAAATAGTTTGGTCTTGCTTCATAATCCCAATAAAGTCTTTAAGTCGTTAACCTATAATAATGGTTTTAGGAAAAACCTAGGTTAAAGGAGAATCGACTCTAGTCGCAACTAGTATCACAAAGGAGGTGTGGGGATTAGGTTTTCTAGTTGATAGAGTCTCCCTTATATAGTCTTCAAATCAGGGTTTGATAGCTTTGAAACAAAGCAATCAATATTCACCGTTGGATGAAATCCTCATTCAAGATTCAAGCTAAGTTTTCTTAAAAACAAAGCGATATATCTTCACCGTTAGATGGTCTTAGCTTGTTACGCACAAATGAAATATACCTTCATTCAGATATGGGTAACCGTACCTAAACGTGTATATTGAGTTGGCTCAATAACAGTTAACCGAAGTAAGCCATATGAACACTTTTGTATTAACCACATTCATCTAACACTTCTATATCAAATGATAATCAAATGAATCTAATTGAGTTACTCATAGAGTTATTTAATTGTTTATATTCTTATAGAAGTATACAAGACACATTTGAAACAAAATCAGATTGATTCAAGAGAATCAGTTCATGAACAATTTATCCACTGTTTGCAAAGATTGTATTCCTTAATTTATAAATGTATTTTTTCATGAGTATGAAATCATACTTAACCGATTTTAGAACTTAAACCAACTCAGTTTGCAAACGGGTACGCAAACTAGAGTTCCGGACTTTGGTCACGTCCGAACGTTCGCAAATGGGTATGCATACTGTCGTACCGGACCTAACTCAGGTGAAACCGTTTGCATACTGGTATGCAAACTTGGTTCCCGGACTTTGAAAGTTAAAACCGTTTGCATACTGGTACGTAAACTTGGTTCCCGGACCCGAATCATACTACAACAGTTTTCATACTGTTATACGTACTTTGATATATCCAGATAATGGTTATTTGTTCTAAACTCCCATTTCAATCATTGAAACGTCCTTAGAAGACGACAATAGCTGTCTCACACAAACTATTAGCTTATAGTAATTTTCAAGTGATCGAATGATCAATATGAAACATTCCGAGTCTACATCAAATGACTGTCTCACACAAATCATGTAAGATGTTACAAGGCGATTTTCACATGATCATCTTCTGACTTATTATTTAGTTTCCAACAAATAAATTGTTTCCAACTAAACTCGTCAAGAATAATGATGAATGTAGTTAAATCAAAAAAAGCTTTCCAACACATATTTCAAGAAAGATATAAGCGAGTTAAACTCAGCTCTTAATATAAAATATGTATAACGTAAAAGTCTATATATCTATACGACTTAGTCTCATTAGGAGATAGAATAGAATAGACTTCTGAGTGATAGATAAGTTTTAGTCACCATATACCTTTTGTTGATGAAGTTCCTCCAAGCTCTCCTCAATAGATCTTCGTCTTCAATCGATGAACACCCTGAAGTCTAAAGCTCAACTACATATTCTATCCTAATCCGAGACATGGCTATAAGTATACTAGAAATCAATACTTATAGTTTTGATCGCCTAAACTTGACAAACAAGCTTGAGATAGCAACGCTTGCGAGTTCGACCGAGCAGTGCTCTAACAATCCTGTACTAATTGGTTTTGGACTTTGAAACAACTCGTGCTAGTTGTTCCTAGTTTTGGAGACAACTTGTGTTAGTTGGCTACACTTTTGAAGATAAGTTTTGCCAACTTATGGAGTCAGCTTGTGCCAGCTGCTCTCATATATGGAGACAAATTGAGCTAGTTATCTCTATTTTTGAATACCAATTTTGATCTGGACAAATTGTGATTCGACACTTACTCTTTTTATTCTCTAAATAATATTAGCAAAAGATGATGAGGAGATTACCAAGATTAAAGGTCCAAGCAACCAAGTCCGTCTATAATGTTCCCATCGATAAAGCAACAAAATCTGTCGATAAAGTTCTCATCAACAAAGGTATGAAAAAGCATAATACTATTAACATATAAGTCTTTATATTCTTTTGATTCAAAAATGTTAATAGGATAGATTGCATGTTTGCAGGTAAAGAGAAGAAGGTAGAAACAACATATGAATCTGGATTATAACTTTGTTAGATATGAGTGACAATTTATATGTATTGTTGAAAGGAAAACCGAAAATTTTGAAAGTGTTAAAAGAGTGTCCTTTTGGGGGGTTATTTGAACCATTATTTAAACAAAAAACAACTAATATGACTCCAAAAGATACCAAGATTGAGAAAGATGTATACACGAAGATTCCTCAAGTTGTAGAAATGTTATTCAACTGCTACGATAGCGCAGTAATAAAAAAGAAGGTGTGGACTAGATTCATGATTTTTAAGGAGGTTTTTTTTCCCGTAGTAGATGACTTTGCTGTTTATTTTAACATGCAAAGGAAACTTGAAGATGCTGCATTGAAGAAAAAGTAGAGTAAAGTAACTGCAAACCACTTAAGATTTTTGCACATATATTTTTTCACAAAAAGAAGGAAAAGAATACAAAGTGACAAGGAATAAAATTGATTCGGTGTTGAAATTAGCATCTAAAGATGAAGAGCAGACAGAGTTGTTTCTCATTTTCTTTGGAATGTGGCTGTGCACGGTGTTCTTCTTCTCGGATACGAGTGGGAATAACTTCTCTCATAAATGGTTTCTACGCTTTTTCTTAATGCATAAGGTGTCGTGGACAGACCATATAGTAGAATTTTTAATGGATAGAATTAAGAATCCGAAAGGGAAGGATGGATTGAAACGTGTATGTGGGTACAATCTTCTTTTGTTGGTAAAAAAAGGAAAATTATTGCAATTTCAGCAATTTAATGTTTCTCTATCAAACTTAAACCTTTGGATACTTATCAAGTTTTTAATGTTTTTGCAGTACCGGTTTTTAGAGCACGGTAATTACTGCGATAAGAGAAAAGGATTTGAATAGCCGACTCCGAGATTCATTAGGTGGCACCAACTGGAATTCTGTAACAAGTTAACAAAACAAAAAAACACACATAAAGATGGGGAAATGGAGTTCTCCGAAGACTTTATTGTAAGTAATATTTCTTATGTTACTTTAGTCTTTATTGTTTACAAAATGCTTGACATTCGGTAGTCTTAAAAAAAATAGATATTCAGGTAGAATATTAATTAACATAGTGTAAATTCGAGAAAATAATTATGAACTGCATATGTGGAAGAAACTTGCCCAAGTTTGCTCCAAATGTGGAAGAAACTTGCTCAAGTTGGCATATGTTAAAGCAACTTGCCCAAGTTTGCTCTATATATGAAAGCAACTAGCCCAAACTTGTATCCATATTGAAAGTACCTTGATCTAGTTGGTTTCAGAAGTTGAAGCAACTTGCACAAAATTGTCTGTATATTCAGGATTAAACTGGCTCAAGTTGTATATTACATTATAACTGATTTTGAAGAAAAATGCTGACTCAAATGGAACTTTTCAGTTTAAGGATTGCATGAGCAAGGACTGACAGACTTGAAAGAATTGTAAGAATAATTGAAAATTGAAATGGCATTTAACCAGCTGTTTCACCAAAAATTTGAAAAAGAGAATTTAAACGCCTCGTTTCTTAAAGCTGAGAATATCTCACTCAAAGATATCTACTATAGAATTGAAGGAATAGATCGATTATTGAGAAAGTTTATCGCCGACAACTATTTCCTTAGAAGCATTTATGCAGTTAACAAGGATAAATAAAGTTGACAGAGCGTCAAGAGCAACACATGGCTGAGGTTGACAAAAACTTGCAGGACTGGGAAGATTTAAGAAAACAACCATCCAATATCTCAAGGGATAAAAAATATAAGGAGCGGAGTGCAAGGTTTCATGTTGAAAGAAGCAACCAACAAGAACGTGGTGAAGATGACAACACTGCACCTGCAGATCACCAACATTTCTCAACAAATGAATCTGGCAAAAAGGATACAAGTAAAACTGATGAAGAAGATGGACCGGAAAAGGAGTTTGTTGAAGAAGTCAAGGCGACGGAAAATGAAAAAGAAAATGCAGATGAACCAAGAAGAAAAAAACGTTGAAGAAGTTTCTGTTGCTGAATCGGAAACACCATTGACTGCATTCAAGGCGTCGATTGTCTGAAAAGATTCATGCGAGGTTGATATGCCAGACAGTTTAGATGAGTTAAGGAAGTGTACATAGATAACATAGCTAGTGACTATTTGGCTAAGTAACAGCAAGAGGAAGGCAACCCATTTATAGAAGAGGAAGACTATATAAGTCCAGTTGAAAATGAAGAAGAAAAGGCAAGTTCAGTTAGAGAAGACGAAGACAAGAGAAGTCCGATGGAAAATGAGGAAGAAAATACAACTTCAGTTACAACAGAGAATGACAAGACGAATGAAGTTGAGCAACGGTATCTTGTTCAATACACTCCGCCAAACAGGAAGGAAGCATGTGTGAAAGGTAAATCAAATGAGTATCCATCTTTCGATTTGCATATTGATTCCGATCCGGCAACACTAGGCCAAGCTTCTCAGACAAGCAACTAGAAGAAGACAAAGACGAGGATAGTGAAGGATCAGAAAATGAAGAGCAAGAAATTAAAGAGAGAGCAAGAAAATATAGTGTTGGTTCTATTATCATAGGAGTAAAGAATAATTCAAGACAAAGAAAGGGGGAGAAATAGGCGACAAATTCACTGAAACGGGTTTACACCCCAAGAAAAACAAGAAACAACAGGGCGATGAAGTTATAGATTTGGAGGTGATAGAATTGAAAAGACGAGGGTACCCAAATATACCTCAATCTAAAAAAAAATCCACCTATAAGTCCTTTCTCCGAAAGTGATTTTCTATGGACTGAGTCGAGACAATACAACTAATCGGTTCACACTTCGTGTGATCGTCTATGGATACGAGATCGAGACAATACAACAACAAGATAACTTGCGTGATTGACTATGGATATAAGATCGAGACAATACAACAACGAAGTATGTTTACTTGATAATAGGTTCAGACTTAACCAAACACAATAGGATTGCTATCAAGTAAATAGGAATTAACGTTTGTGTATTTTACTTCTAATTATAATAAAACAATTATAATTGCGGAAATAGAAAAGTAAAAGACACAGCAAGATTTTGTTAACGAGGAAACCGCAAATGCAGAAAAACCCCAGGACCTAGTCCAGAATTGAATACTCTCAGAATTAATCCGCTATACAAAATCTAAACCAACTTCGTATAGTTGAGACCAAGCAACTAAACCTATAGTTCACCTAGTTCCCTCAGTATCCCTGCGCCTCAAACTTGTAATAAGTCACCCACTCAGAACAATTCCTTTGCTTCGTATTCCGAACAGTAAAGGAACAACAAATCTGTTCGGTAACAACTCTTTTCAAACAACGTGATATGAGTTTGACAAAAGGCTCTTCCGTTTATACCAATAAACTCCTTTGTCAGGCTCTTAGATCTATCTATTAAACAACTACCAAAGTAATTGTCTAGATTTTGCAATCAATACTCTTAATAACAAAGAATTGTATTGATGCCGATCTACTCAACTAATCAATCAAGATTATCACAACGATAAACCGATTATAGTTGGATCCCCAGCCGATCAAGTTTTGTGCACACCAAAGATTATGAACTCAAATAAGAAATCTTCTTTGTCTTCAAATCTTCTTAGATCTTCAATAAACACCTGCACACAAACAACTTGAATCTCTTGTGATCAATCATACATAGAACGGAGTCTGTTAACAATGGATTATCACAAGACGTCTTTAGATCTACAACTAGTTCTAAGGATCCCCGTCGATACTTCGATCTAGTTTGAGTGAATCTTATATCAGAAGAGAAGATTCTCAAGCATAAACAAACTAGGTGCAATCAAAGTTCAACAACCGTTAGTCAATCAAATCAATCGAAAACTAATAATAAACTGCAATTATCTAGTTTCCCACCAACGGTACTTGTAGAGCTTTCCAATCCCAAAGAAGTCTTTAAAACGAGCGGTCGTAAGAGATTTCACCTAGTTAGGGTACTTTCCTCTCTGAATAGACGGCTCCACCAGTAACAACACAACTAGGTAGTTTTACTGGCTCTAGGATTAGTTTGCTTGAAATGCAAACTTCAATATTTATAAACCAAGGAAGTTTGGACACCAAGGAATTTCCAAAACCGAATATTTTCAAAGATATGCAATAAACGCCAAAATCGGTTTTCATAATTCCTGGAAATGCACTATCCAAATATTGACCGAAATCTCAGTAGAAAATCTCCAATTAGTAAATGCACATTACTAATTTTTATTTTCTAAAGATATGCATTTAATTGCTGGAAATTAAAAGCATATAAAAACTAAAAACCTTAATTAAAAGATTCTCAATTTATTTCGATCCGGGATTGTCCTTTAGCTATTAAGGAATATCTTTGAACAATAAAAGATAAGAGTTATTGCACATGTTCAAAGTATGTCGACATCTTTACTTTGTAAATCCTTTTTCATATTTACAATCTTGGAACCGATTTGCCACCCTTCCAAACAAATTTAGAATTGTTTCATCTGACTTCCAAGAACTATGTGATTGATTGTCCTATCAAATCACCAATCATGGGTTTAACGGTTCTACCAAAACAAGTTTCGGTTCTACCTCCATGTGGGTACTAAGATTAGTCACACTAGTTACCAAAAGTTGGTTGACTAGGTACTAGGATCGGTTACCACATATTTATGGTATAAACTTGTATTCGGTTGCACAAGTCATAGGATCGGTTCCCCAATTACTAAAAACTTATTGTACCTCTTACAAGGATCGATTCCCTCTTGTGATCGGTTGCACCTCTTACTAGGATCGGTTCCCCAATGTCTAGAGTTGGTCATACCAATTACAATAAATTGATCATACCATCTCAGGTGATTACTTAAGATCGGTTTCACTAATAAAAGTCATACCAATACAAAAGTCAGGCATTGTGAATAGTTTTACCAAGATACATAAACAAGTTATGAGCGGTTATACTAAACACACATATTGGTAATCCAAAGATTTGCAATGAATAACAATACTAATAAGCCTAGCGATTTCCCTTTTGATTCACAAAACAAGTTTATGAATGTACTTCCTTTAAACGAATGTAAAACATTGTTTCCTAGGACGAAATCTTCACCCATACCCATACATAATCACAATAGCATTCATACGATTATGTCGATGTCTTATATACGAAGTTCAAAAGATAGACGTTATACTTCGTATTGTAATTCCTTAATACTATGTCTAACTAGAGTATAATCATTCACAGCTTCGCAGTTATGTTTTCAATATGCACGACCTGAAAGATACGTTAGGAATGAAACAGTTCAAGTCAAATATTACTAATCTCAAGTGGAAGGATGATGTCGTCGTTGTAGCTCTTTACTTCTTCACATTCTTTAAGTCTTCACGTAATACCTGTAAGTCTCATATCCTAGTAACTTTTTAGCTAACCTATACAAAGGTTACTCTAGTAAATAATCAAGCGACTCTTTAAATGAGTTTTGATTCACTAAAATATGACAACCAAACTTGACATACCGACGCTTGGTGGGTTCAACCGAGCTATGCTCTAACAAGAATACATCGATCCAACATCCCGGCCACCAATACCACTCAAGGATGCGGAAAGTATTGAGTGGGGATCGTGCGATGATGAGCAAAGACGATTTCTCCAAGAATTATTTCAGGATGTCGCAAAAAGGTAATAAACGCAAAACCTTTACTTTTCGGTTAATGCATTTTATGTCTATCTCAAAAACAAGACCAGACTTAAACTGAACAGATGAAATTATTTAGAGTAGATTCTTAAACTGAGTAGTGAATAGCCTAAAAAGTTGGAAGCAACTTCCTCAAGTTGGCTCCAAATGTGAAAGAAATTTCCCCAAGTTGCCTCAACTACTTGCTTTAGAATGTTTGCTTGGTCGTTAATGATTATTGGGTTATGCGGGGAAATGGCTTATTCTGGAATGGATAATAAGTTTCACACTGATAAATTGTACATCCAAAATCTACTGAATAACAAATCAATTGATAGTGATATCATTGATTATTACATCAGTATTCTGATGTGAGTTTTAATTGTAGTGAAAGTGGTGGTAATAGGATTCGATTCTCGAACTTGTGAAGGATAACTTTAGACTTAAATTCAAAACTAAACAGAAAAATCACTGAAAATTATAGCAAACACTGACAAAGTTGATATCAATAATAAAAGAACACTGAGGCTGAGATTCCACTAATTTCCAAGTTCAAAGTGATTTAATCTAGTATTTATATTCATGCAATTCTCTCGTTCAATTTGATTCTAAACTAATGCAACATGTAGATTTTCAAAATAACAAGTGTAAATCCGAAGCATAAAACATCAAACACCTAGGTCCAAGAATGCTCTATCAAAAGAAATAACAATTGCTCAATAAAAATCACTCAAACAATTTTCAATCAAGGCAAATAATCATTAAATAATTGCAATAAAATAAATAAAATAGAATATACCACTTTTTGTTGGAAAAATAGCTTCCTCTATCGCCTCAGCAATGGGGTTTAGCTCCTCATATTAATCATAATCTCAAAATACATGTTTATGGCTCAAAAGTTGATTAAAAGGGAGAAAAGTGTTAAAACAGCGGATTCTGCAGTTGCTGAAGGTCTAAAACAGAAGTCGGAATTGTTGCTGAAAAGCTTCGGTGACTGCAGGAATATGCGACCGTAAATCGTTGTCACTGAAAATAAGTCTGTCTCTGCAACTGACTCTGAGGGTCTTATGTTCTTCGTGTTCTTCTTCGCAGCAGCAGCAGAAAAGTTTCTGAACTCGACTCCAGTTGATTTTTTTTCGCTTTTCTAAGGCTCTAAACTTCTCCAAAGTGTTCGTAACCCTTCCTTAGACTCTCTAGAGCTTATATATACCTCACAGCTCGGTTTAAACTCGATCAAAATCTCTTTTTTTTTTCCCAAAAATAATTTTTTTTTCTCGGCCAATTTTTGTTATTTCTAACCTGTTTAATCACTTCACCTCCTTCCTGAATTATCCAAACTATCCTCTTATTCTTCTACAGACAAATCCTTGCAAAATATAGCATGTAACTTCTAAATATAATTCGAAACTTTTGTCTGTTTCCATTTTTATTTTTATTTTTCCTGTTTTATCAAAACCCGATCATTCAGCCCATTCTAATCGATATAAACAGATGTACCAACCTTGTTTACTCCATTCAAGTCCATCCCAACTTATTTTGGCAATTGAATCACGATAAAACACTTCCAAAAATCAATCCAAAACTTGCCAGGAAGTTACGCAGGTGACTTTTTTTTCCCGCCAAAACGAATTTTCAAACGAAGGGGATGACCTCCCCTTATCCAAACCCGGTCTGTGCTTAGCAGCTGCCTGGAAATGGGTTACCCCTTATCCAAGGTGAGAGTCCGAATAGCAAATGTCCTCCCAGGAGCCTTTAGCAACTTTTCGAGCCAATTTTCCCGCAAAAGCCTATTCCTCCAAAATACACCTACAAGGGATAAAATACCAAAATTAGTACAAAAATGGGTACTAACACTATACATAAAAGAGATGAAAATAGACACATAAATGCGTCTATCATATTCTAGAGGACAAGATGGAAAAAAAGCCCTAGTAACGGATACAACAAGCATGTCATCCTAAATACGAATATTTTAGTAAGTAACTTTTTTACTTTTCATTGGATAAAAATTACCTTCTGATCTATCATAGGTTTTAATAAAAACTTGTTGTTCCGACATAAATTTATCTGTACGAAATAATGTCGCTGCGTGAATAATATGTAAGTTTGATTTATTTCTTCGCCATTACTTCTGTTTTTAGTTTATCACCACCTGAATAGATGATGCTAAATAGTCAATAAAATGGTTATCTGATTATATCGTTACTACTTCTGTTGTTTACCACCATCTGAATAGAATGTTAGTTTGATTATGTTCAGATAATACAATTATGTATAAGATGATGACATAATACAATAATGAAAATAATTTGAATAGAAAACTTTTATATTGATGCAAAGTCTCATATAATGTGCCTTAGACGACGGAGATGAGTCTGCAATAGAGTCAAGTGCAGTTGCAAATTATGTAAAAGAACGTTATCAATTGGATGGCCATAACAAACTGTTATTAATTCCAATATGCATGTACAAAGAGTGTTAGAGCATATATCGGTTGAACTCACCAAGCGGTGGTATGTCAAGTTTGGTTGTCATAATTTAGTGTGTCAAAACTCATCTAAATTCGCTTGATTATATACTAGAGTCAACTTCGTTTAGGTTAGACTAGAAAGTCTAGGAGTGTTGAGACATACAAGTATTACTCTGAAGACCTGAAAAATGTGAAGAAGTAACAAACTACAACGACGACATCATCCTTCCACTTCAGGTCAGTAATATTGAGAACTATTTCATTCCTAACGTATCTTTCAAGTCGTGTTATATTGAAAACATAACTGCAAAGCTGTATATACTGTACATATAATATAATACTCTAATGACGTGACTTGGTCATAATTATATGATCATAGTATTAGGGAATTAGACTACGAAGTATAACGCTTATCTTTTGAACTTCGTAGATATGACATCAACATAATCTTGTATATACTGTTATGATTATGTGAATGGGTTATGGTGAAGATTTTATCCTAGGAAACAATGTTTTACATTTGTGTAAAGGAAGTACATTCATGAAATTGATTCGTGAATCGAAAGGGTAATCATTAGGCTTATTGGTTCGGCTATTCATTGCAAATCTTTGGATGACCAATATGTATGAGATTGTAGAACCGATGTTAACCTTGGTTATGTATCTTGGTATAACTAATCACAATTCCTGACTTATGATTTGGTATGACTGGTTTTTATTAATTGGTGTAACCGATCCTAAGTAATCACCATGTGATGGTACGATCAGTATTTGTAATTGGTGTTTAAAAACTTGAGGTACAACAACCTCACCTAATATTTCGCTTAACAATCTCTATGGACTAACTCCAATATACTTTTAAGAGAATCAACTAGACATTCAGACTCAATCTTAATAAAAAGTATATCAAAGAGTTATATCTCACTTTCTCGATTCAATCCTCACTCAAGCAAATAGAAATCTGCGAGCCTGATTGAATACAAGAGAAACAACTTGAACGGTACCAAAGACCAATGTTCAAGGATCAACCAATTTCAATCAACAACCAAAGGTTGGATTTACCAATTGATCGATACAACGTATAACCTGTGATATTTCAATTATATAACAAAATATAATGCGGAAAAGAAATAACACAGACACCATAAGTTTTGTTAACGAGGAAACCGCAAATGCAGAAAAATCCCGGGACCTAGTCCAGATTGAACACACATTGTATTAAGCCGCTACAGATACTAGCCTACTACAAACTAACTTCGGTCTGGATTGTAGTTGAACCCCAATCAATCTCACACTGATCCAAGGTACATTTGCACTCCTTACGTCTCTGATCCCAGCAGGATAATACGCACTTGATTCCCTTAGCTGATCTCACCCACAACTAAGAGTTGCTACGACCCAAAGTCGAAGACTTTAATAAACAAATATGTCTTACACAGAAAAGTCTACAGGAATAGATAAATCTGTCTCCCACAGAAATACCTATGAGTTTTGTTCCGTCTTTTGATAAATCAAGGTGCACAGGAACCAATCGATAACCCGTACTTATATTCCCGAAGAATGGCCTAGAATTATCAATCACCTCACCATAATCTTAATCGACTAGCGAAACAAGATATTGCGGAATCACAAACGATGAGACGAGGTGTTTGACTTCTTTTCTATATTTCCTATCAGAGAAATTAATCTCAAGCCAACCTTACGATTGTACTCAAATACGATAGAAACAGCAAGATCAGATCACGCAACTACAGAGAAAATAGTTAGGTTTGGCTTCACAATCCCAATGAAGTCTTCAAGTCGTTAACCTACAGGGTCTTAATAGAAACCTAAGGTTAAAGGAGAATCGACTCTAGCTTATACAACTAGTATCAAATAGGAGGTGTGTATTAGGTTTCCCAGTTGCTAGAGTTCTCCTTTATATAGTATCCAAATCAGGGTTTGCAATCTAAGTTACCTTGGTAACAAAGCATTCAATATTCACCGTTAGATGAAAACCTGATTAGATTCAAGCTAATATCTTTCAACCGTTAGATCGAACTTAGCTTGTCATACACAAATGAAATGCACGTTCATTTAGGTTTGTGTAACCATACCTAAACGTGTACACCTAGTTGGTTCAACAGTAGTTAACCAATGGTTAGCCATATGAGCACTTTCATATCAACCTTTTCCATCTTCACCATAACTAGTTCAAGTGACTCAAATGAACTAGTTAGAGAGTTGTTCAATTGCTTAGATCTCATAGAAATACACAAGACACAATCAAAGAAAATACGATTTTGATTCACTCGAATCGATTCATGAACATTATAGCCACGGTTTGCAAATATGCATTCCTTAATTTATAAATGTCTTAGTTCATGAATAAACCGTTTTTAGAAAATAACCCACTTAAGTACGCATACGGATACGCATACTTAAGTACCCGGACTGAGATTGTTTTAAGTTCACAAACTCCAGCATAAATTCACGGGATGTGAACTTCCGACAGTACGCGTACAGGTACGCGGACTTAGCTCCGGTTATCCTAAACAGCAAAGTACGCATACTTTGGTTCAAGGATTTTGGACTTACACAAGTATGAGTTCACATACAATGTTTATATTCATTCAAGGTTATATATTCTAAATTCTAATTTCAATCATTGAAACATTCTTAGAGGTTGTTATATATAGCGGTTATTCACACACTATTTTTCATCAAAGCGATTTTCAAGAGATTGAAACAGTTAACATGACTTTCGTCACGAGTAAAGATGAACTTGGCCAAAGAGAAAGCTTACCAACACATATTTCGAGAAAAAGATAAGCGAGATAAACTCGGCTCGAAATAGCAAATGTATATGATCGAAGTCTATATAGCAATACGACTTTTGTCTCAAGATAGGAGATAGAGTAGATAGACTTTTGAGTGATAGATAAGTTCAAGTCTCCACATACCTTTTTGTCGATGAAGTTCCACCAGTTCCATGACTAGTTCTTCGTCTTTGTATGATGAACGCCGTGGAATCTAGAGCTCAACTACACTTTCTATACTAGTCCGAGACTTAGCTATAAGTAGACTAGAAATCAAGACTTATAGTTTTGGCAACTAAACTTGACAAACAATCTTGAGATAACAACGCTTGCGAGTTCGACCGAGCAGTTCTCTAACAGGTGTGACCGATCCTAGTAATTGGTGTAACCGATCCTAGTAATTGGTGTGACCGATCACAGAGTGTTGTGTAATAGATCCTTGTAATTGGAAACCGGTTTTGGTAACTGGTGTAACCGGTCCTGGTAACTGGTGTGACCGATCACAAGCAATACCATGGGAATATGGAACCAATCCTTGTAACTGGTGTAACCGATCCTAGTGACTGGTGTGACCGATCACAAGTATTTCCATAATAAGGTATAACCGATCCTAGTGATTGGTAGAACCGATTGAACCCATGTTTGTGATTTGATATTTGATCAATCAGATAGTTATCTTGGAATATAGGTCAACCAATTCTAAACTTGTTTGGAAGTGTGGTATAACCGGTTCCAAGAATGTAAATCCACGTGAATATGAATAAGGATTTACAGTGAAGAGATGTCAACATACTTTGAACACGTACAGTAACTCTTATCATTTATTGTTCAAAGATATTCCTTAGTACTCAAGGAGATCCTGTGCCGAGATAAATTAAGAACTTTTAATTAAGGTTTTTGGTTTTATATTCTTTAATTACCAGCAATTAAATGCATATCTCTAGATAATAAAAATTAGTAATGTGCATTTACTAATTGGAGATTTTCTATTGAGAGATTTCGAAAATATTGAACAAGCATTTATTGGAATTAGGAAAACCAAATTTTGACGTTCATTGCATATCTTGAGAATATTTTCGGTTTTGGAAATTCCTTTGTGTCCAAACATCCCTGGTCTATAAATACCTAAGTGTGCATTTCTAGCAAACTTCATTTCTTGTTGTTTTTGGTGGAGCCGTCTATTCGGAAAGGAAAGTATCCTAATTAGGTGAAATCTCTTACGACCGCTCGTTTAAAGACTTATGTGGGATCAAGAAGCACTACGAGTACCGTGGGTGGGAAACTAAATAATTGCATTTATATTAGTTTTCGATTGATTTGATTGACTGACGGTTGTTTAAACTTTGATTGCACCTAGTTTATTTATTCTTGAGAATCTTCTCTTCTGATATAAGATTCACTCAAACTAGATCGAAGTATCGACGGGATATTTAGAACTATTGTTAGATCTAAAGACATCTTGTATTAATCCATTGTTAACAGACTCCGTTCTATGTGTGATTGATCACAAGAGATTCAAGTGGTGTTGTGCAGGTTATTATTGAAGATTAAAGAAGATTTGAAGACGAAGAAGATTTCTTATTGGTTTTCGTATCTTTTTGTGTATATAAACCTTGATCGGCTGGGATCCAACTAGAATTAGATTTATTCGATTGATTAGTTGTGTAAGATCAGCATCGCTTTATAGTAATTCGTTGAGATCTATACTGATTGATTGCGAATCTAAACTTAACTACTTTCGTAGTTATTGGATAGATTGATCTAACTAGGAAAAGGAGTTTATTAGATTAAACGGAAGAGCCTTTGCGTATGACTTAAGATATCTTTATCTTGAAAAGAATCTAGGAGTTATTACCAAACAGATTCGTTGTCCCTTTGTTGTTTGGAATACGATCAAAAGGAATTGTACCAGTGCGTGACTCATCGAAGTCGGAAGCGCAGGGATACTGAGGAAACTAAGTGAACTAGGGGTAGTTGCTTGGTCTCAACTATAAGAAGTTGGTGTATATTTTGTATAGCGGATTAATTCTGAGAGTATTCAATTCTGGAGTAGGTCCCGGGGGTTTTCCGCATTTGCAGTTTTCCTCGTTAACAAAATATTGATGTGTATTTTATTTTTCTATTTCCGCAATACACATATATGTTAACTCCGCATTACTTGATAGTGATCCTATAAAGTTTTGTGAAGTCCGAACCTATTATCAAGTAATCACACTTTGATTGCCGTATTGTCTCGATCTCGTATCCATAGACGATCACACAAAGTGTGAATACCGAAGTTGTTGTATTGTCTCGACTTAGTCCATAGAAGATCACACTTGGTAAGAGGACTTATAGGTTGAAACAAAAAGATTATGGTGTATTTTGGTACCCTCGTCTTTTCAATTGGTATCAGAGCAGGAAAACATGAAAAGATCTAACAATCTGTGTTTGGTGCGATCCAACCTATAAGAATTGAATCTATGACTGATTCAGTTAACGTAGTAGCAGGATTTGACATCTTCAAGGTTCCGCGGTGGAAGACACGAATCAAGAATGTGATACTCTCATTTAATGAATCACCTAGAAGTTTGCCAGGGACTTGCGGTTTCCCAAGAAAAACTCTCTTAGATCTAATAGACAACTCACTGATTTCTTCATATGATGGGTCTTTCAAACAAGGAAATCAATACAATTCAACAAGGTTCCATAGTGTTGACTTGGATGGGTAACAAAATATCTCATTAGTTGTTTCTATTTCTCACTGTGAACATTTCACTAAGAGAAATTATCATATCAAAATCTTAAGATTTGTGAATCTTACCTTTGGTCCTGTATCATTAATATTCACAAACAATCCCATTGGATTAGATTTTAGAAGTAACCATATGGAAAGGTATTTTCAAACAGAGAATCAATTAACTCGAGACGTTATTAATAAAGTAAGAATTCTTACTGTATTAAAAAACAGTATCGTAATAAAATCCTATTACAATGTAATTCGAGTTAAGAAAATACTTTAATCTTATGGATTTAAGAAAAAGAAGTTTTTCTTCTACTTCTCTATGGAAAGTAGACACATGCACTCTCCACACAATGGTTTCTTTGAAACTGGTGATAGGCTAAAAGGAATCAATAACCTTAATAAGTTAAGTTATTCTATGTTTAAAGTTTCCGAAAACATAACATATAACTTATGGTTCGGGTTCAGGGCCTATGGACAATTTCGGGTCTTAAAAACCCATGTGTGGATCAGTATAAGTCCTATCGAAAGAGCTTGTTTCCGAAAATATGTTTTCTTAAAAATAGTTGTATTTTCAATATCGGAAATAAAAACTTGGATTATTCTGCAAGTTTTTGAAATGTTTTCGAATAAGATAAATATTCTGATTTCTCAAAATATTCATCTTGAGGTTTTCACAAGCATACTTTCAAAGATGATACCGAATAAAGATCTAAGGAGAAGACTGACAACTATGATTTTCACCAACAAACTTGCTCGCATGTTTGAGGGAAAGTGTTATCAAATTCTCTATGTAGTGAATGGAATAGTCTGCAGGGAGATTGTCAGTGATCATTGTCTCCACAAGATTGAGAAATATATGGACTCCTTAGAGTCTGACATGCTAACACTATGTAACGAAACATGACTCCATTCCATTCAACTCACTCCCACTTCAACGGTGCATGCATCCAGTCTTCATGATGGTGTATTAGACCTAATCGGAAGAAGAGTTTTGCTTAACAAAAGAGCTGATACTGAATGGAAACGGGTGATTGCTTATAAAAAGTTGTTGAAAACAACCCATGAGAACTCTTCAAATGATGTTAATCATCTGACTAACATTCTTAATCATTATAAGGATGTTTTGGAGAGGTTTCAGTCTCTACTCGACGATATTTCCTCCTAAACGGAATTTTTGCTAAAGGGATTAAATGAACCCTTGCATGGAAACAAGTAGAAGACAATAGAATAAGATTAGATTCTTATTTATAAAAATAGACATCAATGTTTTGATTCACTTCAATTATTGTATAAGGCCTATTTTTGAATAAAACTATCATTATTTATGAATAAAATTATTATTTTATAATTTTTCCTGTGATAATTACCGATTACATAGCCTGTGAATGAATGTTTATATTTTTGTTATGTGTATTCGGTTTATGGGATGTTTGATTTCTGTTTTCTTTAACCTTAATATTCGATCTCATATGATGTGACCCTTATGGTTTGTGTGGCTTTTTGATTTAGCGGGATTAAGTTCTAGCCCATGTTGGTAGGCTTTATCAAAGGATCATAAGGTGTTCCGATTAAAACTCATATTGAAAAGTCACAATATGTTGACTCAATTTATGTTTACATGAGTTGTATTTAGCATAACATATGTGTTTCGGGTTTTCAACTTTTGCTATTGGCAAGCATTAGTTAAAACCGATTCAATCTTTCTCTGGTAAAGGTTGCTTTTGTTGTTGTTCTTTTGTTCTTGCGAGAGGATGACAACATACTGGGGTAGAGTTCTTATTTGAACTTGCGCTTAATGATATATCTTTCTGGGGAGAAGAGGCTGCGGAATTTGAGGTAACGAATTTGTTAGTCAATCGTTTTCCTGTTTAAGAAAAGCCTGTTTATATTGCATATATTTTGCTTTTGCTTAAAAAAAAATCGGTACAATTGATATGTTTCATTATTGTGTATGGATGTGTGTGTATGATTTAATTGTTTCCGGTAAAGAAAAACTGTGTCAATTTATTTGGCTTAATGTTTGGTATCTTCTTTATTGTTGGGTATCAAATGTTTTTGCTTAACGAAATTCGGTGCAATTGCAGTGCTATAATGTCAATTTATTTTGGTTTATATATATTGTTTATGGCTTAACAAAATATGGGATCATTTGTTTAGTCCAAATTGATTCCGGATAAGAGAAACTAAGTTAATTTTGATCTTAGTTAGACTTATCAAATTGGAGGATTCGGTTATTCAAGTCTAATCGAATGCCTTGACAAGAAAAACTAGTTAACTAACCTAGTGTTTTTCTTGTCTAAAGAGAAAGGTCTAAGTTATTGTCTGAATAATTAGAGCCTGATAAGAGAAATAAAGTTAATTCTGATCTTAGTTAGACTTATCAAATTGGAGGATTCGTTTATTCAAGTCTAATCGAATGCCTTGACAAGAAAAACTAGTTAACTAACCTAGTGTTTGTCTTGTCTAAAGAGAAAGGTCTAAGTTATTGTCTGAATAATTAGAGCCTGATAAGAGAAATAAAGTTAATTCTGATCTTTATTTTGGTCTTATCGAAATAAGCGATTGTACATACACAATCGGTTTAACAAGGGAATTTAGTTTCTTAGTCGATTTGTTAAACTATTAGGGAAAATTGCTTCGGAAAATTGTTTCCTTGATAACATATTAAAACTAAATTACTTGTAGTTTCGGTTCTAATATTGGTTATCTAAAGTGGTATGTGAAACCTTCGTGCTTAACTCTTATAGGTTGCTTACAAGTCTTTTAGATCTGTAAGATACTTTCGGTTTGTCCTTTATTTGATCGAACCTTTGTCATTTTGTGACAAAAAGAGGGAGAAATATATGGAGTAAACAAGTGATTTGCAATCACTAAGGAAATGATAATTGTGCTTAAACGTTATATCTAACGGAAGAGTATAGCATTGACTAAGGGGGAGAAACCTATCATATTCTTGTTTTAGTATTTCTGACTACAAAAAGGGGAATAACAAAGATGTTCGGATTGAATATTTACATAGCTTACCTTTAGGGGGAGTAAAAGCTTTTTTTATTGAAAAAACGGGGGTCTAAAAACCACACCCAATATTTCGTTCGGCAATCTGTATGGACTAACTCTAATATAATTTCAGGAGAATCAACTAGACAGCCAGACTCAATCAAGGAAATATATCCAAGAGTTATATCTCTGTTTCTCAATGTAATCAGCAAATAAAACAGATAGAGTCCGTGAGCCTGATTATTATGAGAAACAACTTGAACACCAAATGCAGAAAAACCAATGTTTAAGTGTCAATCAATTTCAATCAACAACCAAAGGTTGGATTTACCAATTGATTGAACTATGCATAACCTGTGATATTTCAATTATATAGAAAATATAATGCGGAAAAGAAACAACACAGACACCAGACGTTTTGTTAACGAGGAAACCGCAAATGCAGAAAACCCCCGGGACCTAGTCCATATTTGAACACCACACTGTATTAAGCCGCTACAGACACTATCCTACTACAAGTTAACTTCATACTTGAACGTAATTGATCCCCAACCAAGTCTCACACCGATTAAGGTACAGTCGCGTTCCTTACTTCTCTGAATCCCAGCAGGATTTTATGCACTTGATTCCCTTAGTTGATCTCACCCACAACTAAGAGTTGCTACTACCCAAAGTCGAAAACTTTATAAACAAATCTTTCTCCAACAGAAAAGTTTATTCTGATAGATAAATCTATCTCCCACAGAAATACCTACGAAGTTTTGTTCCATCTTTTGATAAATCAAGGTGAACAGGAACCAATTGATAATCCGGTCTTATATTCCCGAAGAACAGCCTAGAAATATCAATCACCACACAATAACTTAACTATATGGTAGTAGAACAAGTTATTGTGGAATCACAAAGAATGAGACGAAGAGCTTTGTGAATACTTATTATATCTTACCTATCGGAGATAAATCTCGAGAAAATAGTACTCAATACGATATAACAAGTAAGATAAGAACACGCAACTACAAAGAAAATAGTTGGGTCTGGCTTCAGAATCCAAATGAAGTCTTTAATTTGTTACCCTATAATGGTTTTAGGAAAAACCTAGGTTAAAGGAGAATCGAATCTAGTCGCACCTAGTATCACACAGGAGGTGTGGGGATTAGGTTTTCCTGCTGCTAGAGTTCTCCTCTATATAGTCTTCAAATCATGGTTTGATAGCTTTGAAACAAACCAATCAATATTCGCCGTTAGATGAAATCCTGATTTAAGATTCAAGCTAAGTTTGCTTAAAACCAAAGCAATATCTCTCCATCGTTGGATGGTCTAAGCTTGTTACACACAAATGAAAATACCTTCATTTAGATATGGGTAACCATACCTAAACGTGTATATTGAGTTGGCTCAATAACAGTTAACTGAAGTTAGCCATATGAACACTTTTGTATTAACCACATTCATCTAACACTTCTAGATCAAATGGTAATAAAATGAATCTAATTGTGTTACTCATAGAGTTGTTCAATTGTTTATATTCTCATAGAAGTATACAAGACACAACTGAAACAATATCGAATTGATTCAAAAGAATCAATTCATGAACATTTTAGCCACGGTTTTCAAAGATTGCATTCCTTAATATATATAAATGTATTTTTTTCATGAGTATGAAATCATACTTAACAGATTTTAGAACGTAAACCAACTCAGTTTGCAAACGGGTACACAAATTAGAGTTTCGGACTTTGGTCACGTCTGACAGTTCGCAAATGGGTATGCATACTGTCGTACCGGACCTAACTCAGGTGAAACAGTTCGCATACTGGTATGCAAACTTGGTTCCCGGACTTTGACAGTTAAAACCGTTCGCATACTAGGTACGCAAACAAAGTTCCCGGACCCGAATCATACTACAACAGTTTTCATACTGGTATGCATACTGTGCTATATCTAGACAATATTTATTTGTTCTAAACTCCCATTTCAATCATTGAAACATCCTTAGAAGACGACAATAGCTGTCTCACACAAACTATTAGCTTATAAGTAATTTTAAAGTGATCGAATGATCAATACGAAACATTCCGAGTCTACATCAAATGACTGTCTCACACAAATCATGTAAGATGTTTCAAGGCAATTTTCACATGATCATCTTTTGACTTATTATTTAGTTTCCAACAAATAAATTGTTTCCAACTAAACTCGTCAAGAATAATGATGAACGTAGTTAAAGCAAAAAGATTTCCAACACATATTTTGAGAAAGATATAAGCAAAACTCATCTCAAAATATCAAATGTGTATAATGTAAAAGTCTATATAGCTATACGACTTAGTCTCAATAGGATATAGAATAGAATAGACTTCTGAGTGATAGATAAGTTTTAGTCTCCACATACCTTTTGTTGATGAAGTTCCTCCAAGCTCTCCTCAGTAGATCTGTGTCTTCAATCGATGAACGTCGTGAAGTCTAAAGCTCAACTACACATTCTATCATAATCCGAGACATAGCTATAAGTAGACTAGAAATCAAGACTTATAGTTTTGATCACCTAAACTTGATAAACAAGCTTGAGATAGCAAAGCTTGCGAGTTCGACCGAGAAGTGCTTTAACAATCTCCCGCTTTGTCAATTTCAGTGACAAAACTATAAATACATATGGATTACAAAATAAATAAAATTTGTAACTTCTCATCCAACATGCTTGATTTCCTTGGTTCTTCAACATTCCTTGAATTCTTCGTCACTCCAAGTACTCCAGTGATTCTGAAAGTGTTCAACTCAACATCATTGTTGTTGAAGATCCGTAGCAATAACAATAAGAAAACAGATGTTCTCAATTATTGTTATACAGTGTCATAGTATTATTACATAGCATCAAAGTTCAATTGTATCACAACTTTGACAATAATACTACGGTGATATGTATTACTCCACCTTAGTCAATACTACATCTCACAATGAAAACCACTCCCCCTTACATAATGATCCTTATACACTATGTATGTAGTGTGAACTACAAAATAATTCTCCCTCTTTTTGTCAATATAAATTGGCAAAGGTACGAAAACTAGCGGGATCATAATGAAATTATCAAAGAGATTATTCATGACTAAAAGAGAACATATCAACTTTGTTTCGATAATTTCACATAGTCGATACTTAGTGTATTCATCAAGGAGTTTATAAAGATACAAGATAACACCTAAAATATTCCACAGCCGCACTCTCCACAAAGATTTGGCAATTAAGCACAAGTTCAATTAAGAACTCTCCCCCATAAAATGTCATTCCCGAAAGAACAACAAGAGTGACCTTACTTTTACAAGAAAATAAGGATTTCTTTGGACATTAACAAATCACATGAAACCTGAATTTGTATCCAGTAAAATCGAATAAATTAACCACAAGAGAACCTTAATGATTAATTTAATTGGAAATGCTCAACATAAGAAAACTTACGGAGCCATACAGTACTTTCACATAGAAGTGGATCAGGGAAAGATCAATACTGCGAAATATTCAAAATTTTATTCTATCTTATATCAATATTTTATTTGCATAAAGACATAACGACTTTACTTTTTTCATATGAGATAATCATAGTTCACGGACGTAAACACACATATCCCATAACATTTTTGCAATATATAAAACCATAAAGATTAATACTGCAAAATCATCTTCCAAATAACTTAGAATTTAAATAAATAAATCTAAAACATTGCAAGATGAAAATCGTTGGCAATAGCTATGTGTAATCACAATATTTGTTATTCCAAACCCTAGTTATCCTTCTTAAAATACAAGAATAAATTCTCATAATAAGTTTCCTACACATTGTAGAGCTTTCTCAGAGCATCTACTGAGAATTCCTTCTCATTATTGAAGAATCCATTGATTATGGGATCATTTAATTCCTCCAGATCTTCAGAAATATCAGTTAACTCACTAAGTTCTCTTTTTCAGTTCACACAAGGTGTTCTTTATCAGAGATAACTTTTGTTCATAGTGAGCTATCTTTTCCAAAGATAACATGATTTGAGATTTTAAATCATTTCTAAAGTTATTATCATTTTGACAAATAAACAAAAAACAGTTAGAGGAGGAACCTTTTTCATCATTTGTAGACTTCTCCTTTTTCTTCCTTGAGGATTGGATTCCTTCACAAAAATACACATTAACTGCTTCTACTGCATCCTTTTTTATGGTACCTCTTGTTACAGGAGCCATGATACTGTATCTTTAAAAGAAAAAAGAGTGAAGGGAATTTTGATCACAAATGAATATAAATAGAGCACCAGAAATGTAAAGCCTAAAAAAACTTTGAAAAAGTCTTTACGGTTCACGATCCATCATCATTTTTGATAAGAAAATATTGAATTGCAAATCTTAACTTATATAAACCCAAATAAAATTGAGGATAAAAAATTAACTACTATACAAGACTTGAGCAACCTTGATGCAATCCTCATATTCTCAAGTTACTAATGAGGATGCATACATCACTATAATTAGATAGTGATAGAGTGAGCAAAATGCTCACATCTTGTGTCACATGGTGACTTATCAAGGTTTGTTGTATAAACAAACTTCTTACCTCGTCTGGCTCTGGTTCTCTTAGACTTCTTCTTGTCTTCAGGAGTTCCCTGTTTGTTACCCAAAGCCAGATTCATCCTTTGTATGTCATTCGGAAGTTTGGTCATTCATTTGTTGTTCTTCTTGAATTTCCAACACTTACTTTGAACATGATTCGCATTTCCACAAAATAAACAATTCAAAGACGAATTTTTGTTTTGCTGATTTGACTCCTGTTTATTACAACTTTTAACGTCCATTATTCCAGAACCGGCCGGAACAAAAGAGTTATTTTTGCTCACAGTCTTGCTTTTGAACCCTAAACCATTTGTGCTTTCAAAAGATTTCTGACCAAATAACATTGCTGAAATCTTGTCAGAGCTTCCAGACTACTTTTGCAGGTCACACCTAAGAGTATTAATCTCTTTTTATTTTAGAGGAAGGGTTCTGGTGAATTCATCATTAAGACAGTCAATCTCAATATTTTTCACCTGAAGTGATGATTCAAGTTTCTCCAACCTCATCTTTAGTTGAAGATTTTTTTGGTGAATTTCTTCACTTTTATCCAAGAATTCAAAAATCTAAGTGTCAAACTCACATTCTGAATTGGAATTCGAGTTAGTAGAAGTCTCTGCTGTGAAAGCTGAAATTTTAGTGCAAACTTCGGAAGTATGCGAATTGACCAAATGATATGATTTTTCTTGCATTGAATCATCTGAAGCATCAGAGAGAGAGAGAGATGTTCCTCAGATCTTTTGCTTCTTCTCACAATATCCTTGATTTTTTGTAAAATCAATGACCTGTCTGGATCAATATGATTTGGACAACATTCATCAGCCCAAGACAAGTTATGAGAATTACTTGTTTTGGTCACAACATTGAACGCGAATGTTCTTACTGTGTTCTGATCATGATCAAGAACTCTTAACTTTCCAATGAGTGATTTTTTGGAAAGTGTATCAAGGCTATTTCCTTCAACGATGATATGTTTCTTAGAAGCGTATCTAGCTGGCAATGATCTGAGAATTTTCATCACAATGTCCTTTTCAGGAATAGTCTTACCCAATGCAAAGGATGCATTAACAATTTCATACACTTTGTGATTAAACTCATCAAATGAATCTTCATCAGCCATACGAAGGTTTTCCCAATCAGAATTTAGGTTTTGAAGCCTAGCTTCCTTTTCAGAGGGATTCCCTTCAAATACGGTTTCTAAGATATCCCAAGCATCTTTAGACCGAGTGTACATAGTCACATGGTGCTGAAGATCTGGGGTAATGGCATGTTTGATAGTATTTAAGCCGTCAAAATTTTGCTTTGCAGCGAAAATCTCGTCAAGCTCATACCTACCAATATCCTTTGCAACAGTTACACCGTCTACTGTAACCATTGGAGGAATATAGCCATTAACAACATAAACCCATGATTGAAAATCACGTGATTGGAGAAAGGCATCCATAGCAATTTTCCACCATAAGTAATTCAAGTCATCGAAGATTGGCGGTACGTTTATAGAGATAACGCTTCTGTCCATAGAGTCAGATTGCTACAAACACAAACTTTTGAGGTCTTAAACATGTTTGTCTGCTCTGACACCAATTGAAAAAGCGGGGGTCTAACAACCACACCCAATATTTTGTTCGGCAATCTGTATGGACTAATTCCAATATAATTCCAAGAGAATCAACTAGACAGTCAGACTCAATCAAAACAATATATCCAAGAGTTACATCTCTGTTTCTCAACTTGAACGGTAAACAACTTATCCGTGAGCCTGATTATTATGGGAAACAACTTGAATGGTACCGAAAACCAATGTTCAAGTGTCAAGCAATTTCAATCAACAACCAAAGGTTGGATTTACTAATTGATTGAACTACGCACAACCTGTGATATTTCAATTATATAAACAAATATAATGCGAAAAAGAAATAACACACACACCATAAGTTTTGTTAACGAAGAAACCGAAAATGCAAAAAAACCCCGGGACCTAGTCCAGATTTGAACACCATGCTGTATTACGCCGCTACAGACACTAGCCTACTACAAGTTAACTTCGGACTTGAATGTAATTGAGCCTACCCAAGTTTCATACCGATTAAGGTACAGTCACGTTCCTTACGTCTCTGAATCCCAGCAGGACTTTATGCACTTGATTCCCTTATCTGATCTCACCCACAACTAAGAGTTGCTACTACCCAAATTCGAAGACTTTATAAACAAATCTGTCTCCCACAGAAAAGTCTATTCTGATAGATAAATATATCTCCCACAGAAATACCTATGAAGTTTTGTTCCGTCTTTTGATAAATCAAGGTGAACACGAACCAATTGAAAATCCGGTCTTATATTCCCGAAGAACAGCCTACAAATATCAATCACCTCACAATAGCTTAACTATATGGTAGTAGTACAAGTTATTGTGGAATCACAAAGAATGAGACGAAGAGCTTTGTGATTACTTTTTATATCTTACCTATTGGAGATAAATCTTGAGCAAATCATAGAGAAGATAGTGATAAGTTCATAATTCATATGATTTTAGTATCCATTCCATGCTTGTTCTAGCTATTATCCTTGCATGTATTCGTATTACTTCTCTTGTTTTCTATTATTTGTCTCTATTAGGTGAATCATCCAAAAAGAAGCTACAAAGTTCTGAAAAGATCTAAGAATATAAGTATTCCAAGTATCCAAGTCCAAGAGAAGTTGAAGAAGTGCGACGTAAATGAGCAAAATGCTCAAAATCAAGAGACGGGCAAAATACCGAGATTAACTTATTCAAATTAAGTATTTATCATCACCATCTTGAATATAATTTAAAGATAAAAATAATGCAAAAAGAATGAAGTCATTCCGAGTTCGTACGAAGAAGTTACGGCCAAAACAGGCTTTTTATCGAATACCAAAGACAAGCAAGTATGCAAACGGGTATGCAAACGGATTTTCAGTATGTAAACGGGTATGCATACTTGTGAAGGCAAAAATTCACGGTTAGGGTATTTCCTTCGTAATTTCAGGTCGGGTTCCTTAACCGACTAGGATACTTGAAGGCCAAGCAATGTAAACCTATATAAATAGGTATTAGGCATTTCATAGAATATCATATCATCTCATATTATAAGCTAGGGTTTGTTCGACATCTAAACCTAGGGTTTACCCCTTTAGGGGGAAACACCCATTATTCATCTTCTTTGTAATATGAGTAGCTAAATCCTTTGTTGATTAAGGATGAAGTCAATGTTCTTAGCGTGAAGCGTTATTAATAATACAAGTCTATTTGAAGTTTTAATCATCATCGTTTGTTTTCACTATATCTAGGGTTTATGATTGATTCTTAGATTGGTTTGGGTGCGCAACTAGATTAGTCTATTAATCATTCTATTGCTAGTAGAGATTTGATCGATCCGTAATTGTCGTGCATCTCCTACACAAGTGGAAAACATGAGACCTTGCTGAGGGTTTATGTAAAGAAATCGTGTGTGGAAACAACACCAGTAAGTGAATCGAGCGTACTGAGTTTAACTGTTGGAATCAAACCTAAATTCACAAACCCTAATTGATCGAGTTACACCTTGTAAGCGTACCTCAAGGCGGCTCAGTTGAATAGAATGTGGTGACTAAGCGTACCTATTATCCGGTGATACAAGGAGTTTTGGGGATAGCTAAGCGTACCTGCTATTCTACGGTTGGTGATGAATATTTCTAACGGAAGATAGATAAGTATTTTAATCCTGTTAACGCTTGGTAACGGCGAAGGATTCCTTGATCATCTATTTTCTTTATTATTGTGTTTTTATTTATCTTACAACCAAACCACCTTTGTTATTTACTTTATTTTGCTAATTCAAATAACTTATCAATTACACAGCTCTCTGTGGGACCGATCTCTTACTACCGCTATATTACCAGTTATTAGTGGGAAATATCTTTATTAATTTGTTGTGCTCACGACGGCCATCAGATAGTACTCAAAACGTTAGAACAAGTAAGATCAGAACACGCAACTACAAAGAAAATAGTTGGGTCCGGCTTCAGAATCCCAATGAAGTATTTAAGTCGTTAGCCTATAATGGTTTTAGGAAAAACCTAGGTTAAAGGAGAATCGACTCTAGTCGTAACTAGTATCACACAGGAGGTGTGGGGATTAGGTTTTCCAGTTGCTAGAGTTCTCCACTATATATTGTTCAAATCAGGGTTTGATAGATTTGAAACAAAGCAATCAATATTCGCCGTTAGATGAAATCCTGATTTAAGATTCAAGCTAAGTTTGCTTAAAACCAAAGAAATATATCTCCACCATTAGATGGTCTTAGCTTCTTACACACAAATGAAATATACCTTCATTTAGATATGGGTAACCATACCTAAGCGTGTATATTGAGTTGGATCAATAACAGTTAACCGAAGTTGGCCATATGAACACTTTTGTATTAACCGCATTCATCTAACACTTCTAGATCAAATGATAATCAAATGAATATAATTGTGTTACTCATAGAGTTGTTCAATTGTTTATATTCTCATAGAAATATACAAGACACAATTGAAACAAAATCGGATTGATTCAAAAGAATCAATTCATGAACATTTTAGCCAAGGTTAGCAAAGATTGCATTCCTTAATATATAAATGTATTTGTTCATAGTATAAATTCATACTTAACCGATTTTATAATTTAAACTAACTCAATTTGCAAACAGGTACGCTAACTAGAGTTGCGGACTTTGGTCACGTCCGACAGTTCGCAAACGGGTATGCATACTGTCATACAGGACCTAACTCAGGTGAAACCGTTCGCATACCTGTATGCGAACTTGGTTCCCAAACTTTTACAGTTAAAACTGTTCGCATACTGGTACGCAAACTTGGTTCCTGGACCCGAATCATACTACAACAGTTTGCATACTAGTATGCATACTGTGCTATATCTAGGCAATGGTTATTTGTTCTAAACTCTCATTTCAATCATTGAAACATTCTTAGAAGACGACAATACCTATCTCACACAAACTATTAGCTTATAAGTAATTTTCAAGTGATTGAATAATCAATGCGAAACATTCTGAGTCTACATAAATGATTTTCTCACACAAATCATGTAAGATGTTTCAAGGCAATTTTCACATGATCATCTTTTGACTTATTATTTTGTTTCCAACAAATAAATTTTTTCCAACTAAACTCGTCAAGAATAATGTTGAACGTAGTTAAAGCAAAAATCTTTCCAACACATATTTCGAGAAAGATATAAGCGAGTTAAACTTAGCTCGAAATATCAAATGTGTATAATGTAAAAGTCTACATAGCTATACGACTTAGTCTAAATAGGATATAGAATAGATAGACTTCTAAGTGATAGATAATTTTTAGTCTCCACATACCTTTTGTTGACTAAGTTCCTCCAAGCTCTCCTCAGTAGATCTTCGTCTTCAATCGATGAACGCCATGAAGTCTAAAGCTCAACTACACATTCTATCCTAATCCGAGACATAGCTAAAAGCAGACTAGAAATCAAGACTTATAGTTTTGATCACCTAAACTTGACAAACAAGCTTGAGATAGCAACGCTTGTGGGTTCGACCGAGCAGTGCTCTAATAGTTATTAAAATATCAACAACGGCATTTATTGATTGAATATATGCAGGTTACTGTGTTGTTGAAACTTGGAATCAAGCGTATGTAAAATGAATTCTTTTCTAATTTGTTTATCCATATGTAATATGAGTTTTTTCACTAAAATTGACAAAGGGGGAGATTGTTAGAGCATAGCTCGGTTGAACTCACCAAGCATTGGTATGTCAAGTTTGGTTGTCATATTTTAGTGTGTCAAAACTCATCTAAAGTCGCTTGATTATATATTAGAGTCAACTTCGTTTAGGTTATTCTAGAAAGTCTAGGAATGTTGAGACATACAGGTATTACTCTGAAGACCTGAAGAATGTGAATAAGTAACGAACTACAATGACGACATCATCCTTCCACTTGAGGTTAGTAATATTGACTTGAACTGTTACATTCCTAACGTATCTTTCAAGTCGTGTTATATTGAACTGTATATACTGTACATATTGTATAATACTCTAGTGATGTGACATGGTCATAATTGTATGATCATAGTATTAGGGAATTAGACTATGAAGTATAACGCTTATCTTTTGAACTTCGTAGATATGACATCAACATAATCTTTTATATACTATTATGATTATGTGAATGGGTTATGGTGAAGATTTCATACTAGGAAATAATGTTTTACATTTGTTTAAAGGAAGTACATTCATGAACTTGTTTCATGAATCAAAAGGGAAATCGTTAAGCTTATTGGTTCGGCTATTCATTGCAAATCTTTGGATGACCAATATGTGTGAGATGGTAGAACCGATCTTAACCTTGGTTATGTATCTTGGCATAACTAATCACAATGCCTGAATTATGATTTCATATGACTGGTTTTTATTAATTGGTGTAATCGATCCTAAGTAATAACCATCTGATGGTATGATCGATATTTGTAATTGGTGTGACCGATCCTAGTAATTGGTGTAACCGATTCTAGTGATTAGTGTGACCGATCACAGAGTGTTGTGTAATCGATCCTTTTAATTGGTAACCGGTTCTGGTAACTGGTGTAACCAGTCCTGGTAACTGGTGTGACCAATCACAATCAATACCATGGAAATATGGAACCGATCCTTGTAACTGGTGTAACCGATCCTAGTAACTGGTGTGACCGATCACAAGCATTTCTATAATAAGGTATAACCGATCCTAGTGATTGGTTGAACCGATTGAACCCATGTATGTGATTTTATATTTGATCAATCACATAGTTATCTGGGAATACAGGTCAACCAATTCTAAACTTGTTTGAAAGTGTGGTATAACCGATTCCAAGAATGTAAATCCATGTGAATATGAATAAGGATTTAAAGTGAAGAGATGTCAACATACTTTGAACACGTACAGTAACTCTTATCATTTATTGTTCAAAGATATTCCTTAGTACTCAAGGAGATCCTGTGGCGAGATAAATTAAGAATCTTTTAATTAAGGTTTAATTAAATGCATATCTCTAGAGAATAAAAATTTGTAATGTGCATTTACTAATTGGATATTTTCAATTGAGAGATTTCAGAAATATTGAACAAGCATTTATTGGAATTAGGAAAACCGAATTTTGCCATTCATTGCATATCTTGAGAATATTTTAGGTTTTGGAAATTCCTTGGTGTCTAAACTTCCTTGGTCTATAAATACCTAAGTTTGCATTTCTATAAAACTATCCTAAGAGCCAGGAAAACTTCATTTCTTGTTGTTTCTGGTGGAGCCGTCTATTCAGAGAGGACAGTATCCTAATTAGGTGAAATCTCTTACGACCGCTCGTTTAAAGACTTAGGTGGGATCAATAAGCTCTACGAGTACCGTTGGTGGGAAACTAGATAATTGCATTGTTATTAGTTTTCGATTGATTTGATTGACTAACGATTGTTGAAACTTTGATTGCACCTAGTTTGTTTATTCTTGAGAATCTTCTCTTCTGATATAAGATTTACTCAAACTAGATAGAAGTAACGACGGGATCTTTATAACTGTTGTTAGATCTAAAGACATCCTGTGATAGTCCATTGTTAACAGACTTCGTTCTGTGTGTTATTGATCACAAGAGACTCAAGTGGTGTTGTGCAGGTTATTATTGGAGATTGAAGAATATTTGAAGACGAAGAAGATTTCTTATTGTTTTTCGTATTTTTTTGTATACATAAACCTTGATCGGCTAGGATCCAACTAGAATCGGTTTTATTCGATTGATTAGTTGCGTGAGATCGGCATCGCTTTATAGTTTCTCGTTGAGATCTATACTGATTGATTGCGAATCTAAACTTAACTACTTTGGTAGTTATTGGATAGATTGATCTAACAAGGCAAATGAGTTTATTAGATTAAACGGGTGAGCCTTTGCGTATGACTTAAGATATCTTTATCTTTAAAAGAATCTAGGAGTTGTTACCAAACAGATTCTTTATTCCTTTGTTATTTGGAATACGATCAAAAGGAATTGTACCAGTGCGTGACTCATCGAAGTCGGAAGCGCAAGGATACTGAGGAAACTAAGTGAACTACGGGTAGTTGCTTGGTCTCAACTATAAGAAGTTGGTGTAGATTTTGTATAGCGACTTAATTCATAGAGTATTCAATTCTGGAGTAGGTCCCGGGGTTTTTCTGCATTTGCAGTTTTCCTCGTTAACAAAATCTTGTTGTGTCTTTTACTTTTCTATTTCGGCAATACACATATACGTTAACTCCGCATTACTTGATAGTGATCCTATAGAGTTTTGTTAAGTCCGAACCTATTATCAAGTAATCACACTTTGATTGTTGTATTGTCTCGATCTCGTATCCATAGACGATCACACAAAGTGTGAATACCAAAGTTGTTGTATTGTCTCGACTTAGTCCATAGATGATCACACTTGGTAAGAGGACTTATAGGTTTAAACAAAAAGATTGTGGTGTATTTGGGTACCCTCGTCTTTTCAAAGAGAGAAATCCATACCACTGGGTGTTGATGGTGCTAGAACGAGGCATATGGAAGGTATATAACTCAATGAAGCATAATCAAACCCAGTCAAGACAAATTCGTGCCATGACAAAGCCACTAAGTAAAGTTCTGATTGACATGGGACATAGAGACAAAGATTGTGCACCAATAGTTGAAACCTTGATGATTCCTACGGTACTTCAACAACAAGAAAACCATGACTGCGCACTTTTTGTGTGTGTGTTTATTAAAATGTTGATGAAATTTCAAAGCTTTGAACATTTAAAACGAGGGAAAACAAAAGCATATATTGATAAGATTAACAAAAAAAAGGGGTCAAGATGCGTTCTGCATCTTAAATGCAACTGATGAATGGAAGCATCGAAAAGGAAAATATTTTGGTCAGCTTGTGGTATTTTCTCAATAGTACAAAATGGAAAAAAATATTTGTTAATATTATCTAGTTGCAGTACACTAGTTAGTATTATTTGATTGAAGTACAGTTGTTATTTAGTAAATGATTAAAGTGCCATGTCAGTATTGAAATGTAAATATTAAGTTGCAGTTACAGTATGTTTATATGATTATATTCAGTAATGCAGTGAAGTATAAATTGTAGTAAAATCTAAAATGATTATATTCAATATTGCAGTGAAGTCTAAATTGCAGTTACATTATTTATATATGATTGCAGGTATGCATAGCTACAAGGGAAATGGATAACAAAATACAGGTATGGTAAAATTGTCTCCATAGATAGAGGCAACTTGTCTCAAGTTTGTTTTGAAATAGAAGCAACTAGCAAAAGTTGTCTCCGGAAATGAAGGCGACTTGTTTCAAGTTGGTTCTAAAATGGAAGCAACTAGTAAAAGTTGTCTCCAGAAATGAAGGCAACTTGCTTCACTAAAAAAAATATACATGAACAAATGTCATACAATTCTAAAGGAAGTTGCCTCCAGTTCTAGTTGCTCCAACATCTGGAGCAATCTAGAAACAAGTTGTGTTCAAATCTGTAGGAAAAACCAACATAATCTCCCTGCAAAAAAAGGGTAGCAGACACTGGAACAAACTGGGGGGGGGGGGGGGGATATCACAACGATCTGTACAAAAAAGTGCTCATAACAAGTTCAACAAAAAATAAAAGACAACCAAGTTCACAAAAACATAATCATAAGTTCAGAAAAACATAAACAACTGGAAAAATGAGAAAGGTAACAGAGCTTCATACGAACATCATCCTGTAGAACCTTCCAATCCTTGGTTGGTCCTTGAATATTGGTGCGCGAGAAACCAATGAAGGTCTCTGCCATGTTCTGCAATTATGGAATACAAGCATGCCACAACGACCACACTTCCTCTTCTTGCGAAACTTCTCATATGGACAAAGTTAATCTCACAGCTTTAGGTGCAACGGGAGAGGCATGATGTATTTAGTCCGAGAAATTTCATCAGGCTCATCAGGAATAGGATAAATAGGCTTTGAATAGAGCCCTTTGTACTATTCAACTGTGTAGTAATGGATGATGTGCTTGTATACCTCTTCCTCACCGATTTGCATCATGGCTTTTACAGAATGACTACATGGGAAGTTATGTGTTTTCCACCATCGACAAGTGCAATTCTGGGAGTCAAAATCAACAGTATGCTTCCAGGTATTACTTATGATCTCAAATACTTTTTCACTGGATCGTCGCACCTTGTATCTACAACAGTCAGTTATCCTCTTATTTAACCTTGCTTGCATCTTGGGGGTAAGTCTTAAACTCCACTTGCTAGCTTCGTGCTTCCTCTTCCACATCATCTCCATTGTTTTATCATGAATAGATTCGGTCGAATCAATCGCTTGAAGTCGTTTTCTGTGCCTAATCAAGCTGTTAAAGCTTTAAGCTATATTGGATGTACTCTCTCCAAACCTTTTCCCTGGAAAAACATGACCTGCCCAATTCTTCATTGGGATCTTCTTCATCCATTCAATAACTGAGAACAACTCCGGGTCCTAGTTAGTAGTTCGGCGAATAATTCGTGAATTATTCACAAACCGTTCCGAATCAACCGAATTCGAATCATACGGCCGACCTAATCAAACACCGGACCTTGTTCGCGATTATATGGAAATTTCGAATTATTCGCGAATAATTCAGACTCACGTATTCATTTACATGATTCGGACAGGTGACCAGGTATTGACTCGCCGTGACTTGGCGATTCGAACTGTGTTGGGTCATTGACTCGGATCAAATACCATTTCCTTCTATTTTTAAGACTAATTAAAAAGATGTTGGCAATGGGAATTGAACCCATGACCCTTAGGTTGCTAAGTAAGACTCCAACCACTGAGCTATTTTGCTTGTTGTTGAATATTTTTAATGTATTGTCTATATAACACACAAAATTTGATTTAAATCATGCTTATATTTCAATATAATCTTAAAAATCTACTTTTTATTAATTTGATGTATGCCGAATTTTCATTGCCAAACTCATATCTCAAAAACGAATTATACACGTACATATGTCGTTCCGAACTACTGCCGAACAACGAACGTTGACCGGATTTTTGACCGAATCCACATAATTCCCATACGTATGCCGTCCTGAACTCCCATACGTACCCCGAATTGCCAACTAGGCTTCAGATTATGCATACTTGATACTTCCTTCAAAAATTATTCCTCAGTGACCGCATTGTAGCATTGATCAAATAACTTAACGACAGTTTGTCCGCTCTTTCCCTTGCTAACAGGAATATTTCCTTTCATGTGGTAGGAGCAGTACGAGTGTGAAGCATTTGGGAAAATATCAAGAATATTATTCAAAAGACTAGATCCACGATCAGATATGATGGTCGAAGGACGATCAGCACTAACAATTCCCATCAAATTTTTCAGAAACCAACGCCAACTATCACCATCTTCGCCAGAAACAAGTCCAAATAAAACTGGTAATATCTCTGCAAAGAAAAAGAAACAAGAAAATTTAATACAAAAAATGGTAGCATGTTTCAAATTATACAACAGAACAAACTACCACAAGTTGTCTCCAGATAAATGGAACCAACTAGCACAAGTTGTCTCCAAAATGGAAGCAAATTGGTCAAGTTTTTTCCAAATTTGGAAGCAGCTTGTTAAGGTTGTTCCCAAAAATCTAAAGCTACAAAAATCTATAGCAACATCATCATAAACAAAACAGAGAAACAAAAAGATACAAGTTGTCTCCACAATATGAAACCAAAAAAATGTTTAACCATAGAAATTAACTCAAAAAAATTACATAAAAACACATCAACAAACACATACCTTGGTTACCAGTTTTCCCACAAGCTACCATAAGACCACCCTTGAACTTCCCAGTGAGAAAAATAACAACAATTATAAACTTAGGAAAGAGATAGGTAAACCCTGTGATGCAAGCTTCAAAAGAAAGAAAAAACCTCTTGAACTTCTGGGTTTTAGCATCAAACTCAAAGTCGATGACGCTCTAGGATTATATTGCTTCACACCATCAGCATACCACATGAAGTCTGAATACGACTTAATATCATTACCCCAAATGTATTATTTGCAAAAATCCAAGCCATGGTATTCTTGATGGGACGTGAGGTCAACTTGATACTCTTTGAAGAAAAAATGTTGAATGTCAGCAGCTGATTTCTGCTTACTAAAAACTCTAAGATCATCTATTATGATGTCCTTTATAAAAGTATTCGTCATCCAAAGCGTTGAAGTAGCAGAGAACGTCAGAGCACGCCAACCCACAAGAATGCTCCAATATAAAGGACTTGCACTAAAGCACGACCATTTGGAATTACCAAAGATGAGTGAAACCTCTAATTGCATCATTTTTCTTTGTAAAAACAATGAACAGTATAATGTTTCTGATCACTCTTCAAAAGTTTCACTTTGTACCACTCTGCACTTGATACTTCATCATAATATTGCGAACTTCTTCTATCCCTCCCTCAAACATCTGTCGAACACCGATTAAGATACCATCCCAAGCATCACACTTCCTTGACTCCCTTTTGGAGAGTTAATTCATTGAAACATCATCGGTCGTGTCTTCTACAAGAGCAGAACTTTCACTCGAAACACAACTTAAAGAAGCCGAAGAAGAAGAATGAGTCTCAAATTAAACATTGAACTTCAAAACATCCATTCTTTTGGATTAGCAGTATATAATAAAGCAATGCAAATCTTCAGACCGAAGGATTTGAAGTACACCATTAACATCAGAAAGAAACACAAAAGAAGCTTCAGAAAGAAAATTCCATGAACGTAACACAACACTTTGCATCTTCCTAAAGGTAGTTGATTCAGAAATAGGATGAGAGATGCTGAAGTTGCAAAAGTTAATCTCTGCTACAACCATATTTACCTAACAAAAAAACAAAATCAGTAAATAAAATAAAACTAAAACTCAATACAAGAACAAACATATATAAGTTGTCTCTGGAACTGGAAGCAACCACCATAAGTTGTCTCCAGAATTGAAAACAACTAGGACAAGTTGTCTCCAATGATGACAGCAACTAAATCTAGTTGTTTGCAAATTTGGAAACAACTGGATGAGGTTGTTAGTTGTTTCCAAGATCTGAACCTAAGAAAATGTAAGCTGCAGCAACATCATCATAAAACAGAAACAAGTAGTCTCTATAATATGAAGTTCATTGTACATAAATTCTACTTCTTTAAAAGAACATGAAGTCAGTTGCAGTAAATATCAAAGATAGTTCGTTTCTATAAAAATTAACTAATAGACTATTGCATCTGACATGATTGAGGTGTATATCTAATATGTGTTTGCAGTAACAATGACATTCAATATGAAGAAAAAAAAACTGAGAAACAACAAACAATGTTTTATAGCTTAAACTTTTGTAGTGACATAATTCACGAGGGGGTATATTCAAGGCGATCGGTGGAAACATGATAAGCTACACAAAAATACTGTTCATTCAACAACAAAAATCACCTTATGTAACAGGTTCAACTACTACATTGCTTGTATCACAAAACCACTAATAATGCAAAAAGTAAAGTAGAAGTACATACATAAAAATATGACCTAAAAATCAGTTTCTGGATAAAAAGCCAATGGCTAATATCCTGGTCATTATAAATCATTGTTAATAACTGCTTGGTTCAATGTATTTCAAAAATCAAGTATGTACAATCTGTTACATTTTTAAAAGCAAACTTAACTGAATGGCTTCGATGGATAAAAATTCATTACAATCTGTCTAATTATAAACTTAAAACTTGAACTTGAAGCTAACTAAATAATAATTGAAAAATAAATAACAATCTGTGCAGATTTAACACTAAAATTATCATAAAATAATCTGTACATGTCAAAATCATGTCAAAAATCATGGTTAATCACGACGAGATGAACAATAATAACAATCTGTACATTACATTGATCGAAAAAACATATATATAGCAAACAAAAAATTAAACCAAAGAAAGCAAATCTTACCTGTTTAAGAGATTGAATGAATTTAATGATGAAAAAAAATCAAATCAAAGCATTGTAAGATCTCTGAAACAAAATCGAGCACCACAAAAAACTTAGGTAGGTCTTCAAATTCAATGAATCGAACATGGACCATTTCTGCTTTCAATTGAGAAACAATTTCTCTGATCTAAAATCTGTTTCTGATTTAGATGAAGAACAATTACAAACTTCCGATTTTAGTTGAAGAATAATTACTCTAAACAAGCGTTTCTTATTTCGATGAAGAGCAAAAATCATATTCAGATTCTGAATTTGATGTAGAAAAAAAAAATCGAAAACAAATTTTACGGAATAATTAGGGATTGAGATTTGATTCAAATAAAGAATAACAAACAATCTTCTATGAAATCTACGAAACCAAATCTGAATTTCCGTCTTTCAGTTTCTGATTCAGAAAAGAAAAAAATTAGCTCTCTGAAATCTCTCTCTCTCTCAAAATTGCTCTCGAAACAAAAACTGAATAAACTAACCTATAACGTTTAGAAATATTACATTTAATGGAGGTTATAAATGGAGTTCTACTTCTTAATGGGTATTCAGCCCGATAAACAAATGCCCCAGGGTATTTTTGAAAGGCCCGCTCATATGAGAGGGGATATATAACATTCCCACTAGTTAATTTTGTCAATGAACCTGATTCTATCCCACTCAAATGAGGGATATATATATAACATTCCCACTAGTTAATTTTGTCAATGAACCTGATTTTATTGTTCATCGCTTAGCGCTAATGAAGGTTTCATTTCATAAATTAAAAATAAGAATACTAGTGGAATATCTGTTTTGTAAGTCACTTAAGAGGTTAGCAAACAGTGTTGCTCATCACTTAATCAAATTTTCTTTTGATTCAAAAAAATAAGGGAAGATTAATTAAATACCCCTATAATAGAAGCCCAACAAATATACCCTCCCCCAAAATAAATATACCCTCCCCTAAAAATCCCCGATTCTCAGATTACTATTATGCCCCTCAATATATTTCAGGATTATAACGTTACAGACTCATTTACTGTTGCATCTGTTTCTAATCATTTTCGTTTATTCTCTCGCCTGCTTCTTCTCCAAAACTTCTGAAACCGCCGCTCAATCTAAAGCCGTGACTGAAGAAATCAAAAATCAAAAACTGAATCATCACCGTAACTGAATCAAAACCGTCAATCTATATAAATCACAGTAACCGAATTCATTTGAATCATATTTAGTTTGAAGAATCAAAAAATCAGAGAAGAAAATGATAGAAAACTAGGTTTTACTGAGTTTGAATATTCAAACACAAGATTCAAAAGGTAAACACGATTTTCATCTTCTACTTACTGTTATTGGTGAAGATTTTGGTTTCGATTTTGATTTTTTACAGTTTTGATTTTGATTTCTTACGGTTTTGATTTTGAGTTTGGTTTCTGGGGAAGAAAAAAAATCTGCATGTATGATTTGATGTTGAATACTGCTACTAGTTAGTATGATTTGGTTTGGGATACAATTAGTTTTGTATTAATTGTTTTTGTTTGATTTTGATTTTGATTTTAGGTTAAGCTGATTTCAAAGTTGCAGTTGCAAGAGGTAAAGCAATTATTGTTCTCTCTCTATGTGTGTTATTCAGTATTTGCATGATAATAATGTTTGATGTTAAGTTGATGTTGGAATTTGATGTTAATGTTTCAGTATTGTGTGTTGAAATTTGATGCTAATGATTCAGTATTGTGTGCTAATGTTTCAGTTGATATTGTTGTTGAAAGTAGATGTGTGTGTTTTTCAGTATTATGCTAGGTATGAAACTAATAACTTACAAATTGGTTCTCTCTCATGTAAGATAGATATGAACAACAGTAGTTGATGCCATAAAAACTGAAAATTAAGGACATATTATACCAGTAACATGGTTGAACAACAGAAGTTAATCCAACTAATGGGATCAACAACAGGAATTGATGCCATAAAACTGAAAACCAACTACAATTATACAAGTAAAATGGGATCAACAACATAAGTTGATCTAATTAATGGGATCAGCAACAAAATTTGATCCAATTAATGGGATCAACAACAGGAGTTGATCTCATAAAACTGAAAACCAAGTACAATTACACCATTAACATGGTTTCAACAACAGAAGTTGATCCAATTAATAGGATCAACAATAGGAGTTGATCCAATTTTACTAATTGTTATTGTTGTGTTATTCAATGAATAAGAATGCTGACTAGATTACTGTTGTTTGAAATATAGCAATCAAATGAGGAGATCACCGCGGTTAAGCCAGAAGAATCAAGAAGAAGATAAATCGGAACAGATTCAGAAATATGTAGAAAACAAACGGAATAAGATATTGGAAGAAAAACAGCAACAGATTGAAAGAAGAACAAAGCAGAAAAATGATCAACCAGCAGAAGAGGGACAAGAAGATTCGGAAGAAGACAAATTGCAACACATTTTAAAAGTTACAGCAACAAAGAGAAAGAGGGAGAACAAGAAGAAATTTGATAATGAACAAAAAGCAAAGGTGAAGAAGAAGAAGAAAAATGAAGAGGAACCATCAGGTAAAGGAAAGAAGAAGATGATAATTGAAGAATCAGAAGAAGGGGAAGAAGAAGAAGAAGAAGACGAATCATAGGAAGAGGGAAAAAATCATAGGAAGAAAAAGTAACCGAAGATGGGAAGCCAACCAAAGAACCCAAAGGTAACAATATTGAGTTGAGTTTTATGTTTTTATATCATTAAGTTGTTTAACTATTAAAAATAAATAAATCAATGATTGAGTTGCATGTGTGAAGGTAGGACAAGGGCGAAAGAAGTTACATTCAAAGGAGGTCTCATTCCATTGGTTGAAATGGGGAGTTTTCTATACAAGAAGTTTGAAGTAGAAGATGAAGAAAATAAGAAGAAACCAATCCTTACACAAGCACTGAAGGCCACTCCTTTCTGGGACTTCTTCAGCCCATTCTACACACCAGACATCACCAGTATAATGACCCCTAGATGGTTAGAAAGCATCAGTCTTGCAATACGGTTGTTGCTTAGTGGATTTAATAAAGAAACAAGGAAGTTCACATATGGAACTTCCAAAGAGTGCTCTCTAGAAACAAGGGAATTCGCATTGATATTCAAAATGAGAAGAATTATATAGAGTGAAGATTTCAATAGGATGCTCAAATCAAAGCACCAAGATGAGTGCAGGACATTCTTGAATACCAAGTTCAAACCATACAAAAACCCAAATTGTAAGGATAAAATAACTAAGACTGAGGTTGAAAACAAACTAAGAATTGCAACTGGAAATGAGTCCGAACCGGAGCATTTTGTCAGACTTTTTTCCATGTGGTTATCTGCGGTGTTTTTCTTCCCAGATTCTGGAACAACAAGCTTTGTAAGGAAATGGTTCCCTCATGTTTTACACATGTATAAAGTGTCATGGCCTGATCACATTGTATATTTTTTGATTTCGAACATCGCAAAACAAAAGGGGAAAAAATGAATTGTTATTGGATGCACTACACTCCTACCGGTAAGTAAAAGACGTTGATTTCAAAGTAAAATGTTTATTTTTGTATATAGTAAAATGTTGTATACCGTATGTAAAAACTAACCTCTTTCATTTCTCTGCATCCAGTATTGGTTCTGCGAACACACTGGGAACTACATCAACAATAGGCAGGGTTTTGAAACAAAAATTCCGAGATTCCTAAGATGGAACCAGCACACATTGTGCAAGAAGCTTCGCAACGATTTTAGCGAAAAAGTTAGAAAGGGAATAGACATGACTTGGTTTGAACATTAGGTAATTTTTTTCTTACTCTCTTTAAATTTCCATGTACACAATACTGATTTTTTGTGTGTAAACAATGGAAGTTGATCCCAGTAAATGGGTTAACAACCAAAGTTGACACAATAACTGAAATCTATTGCAGACAAGTATGATTATTCTTGTCTTTTTGTATCTATGTATTTAAATTAGAGGTGGTTCTGGTTCTGGTTGTTATTTTTTTTCCTTAGCCTGCATTTTATGCTCATTCCGATTAGGGTTAGGAAAACAAGTATGATTATAGATGATAGAGTTAAAGGAATGATACTGAGTTGGATGCACTATCTGAAATGTATTACAGATTAAGTGTATCAACAATGGAAGTTGTTAGAGCATTGCTCGGTCGAACTCGCAAGCGTTGCTATCTCAAGCTTGTTTGTCAAGTTTAGTTGATCAAAACTATATTCTTGATTTCTAGTCTACTTATAGCTATGTCTCGGATAAGGATAGAATGTGTAGTTGAGATTTAGACTTCACGGCATTCATCGATTGAAGATGAAGATCTACTGAGGAGATCTTGGAGGAACTTCATCAACAAAAGGTGTGTGGAGACTAAAACTTATCTATCACTCAGAAGTCTATTCTATTCTATCTCCTAATGAAACTAAGTCGTATAGCTATATAGACTTTTATATTATACACATTTGATATTTCGAGCCGAGTTTAACTCGCTTATCTATTTCTCGAAATATGAGTTGAAAGATTTTTTCTTTAGCTATATTCATCGTATTCTTTATGAGTTTATTTGGAGACAATTTATTTGTTGGAGACTAGTATGCGTACCTAGTATGCGAACGGTTCAACCTGAGTTGGGCCCGGGATGACTGGTCGCGTACCTGGTATGCGAACGGCTGGACAGGCCAAGGTCTTGAGCTGTTGTTTGAATACCTGGTTAGCGAACACAGTGGTTAAGTTCTAAAATTGGTTAAGTATGATTTTCATACTCATGAACTAAAACATTTATGAATTAAGGAATGCAATCTTTGCAAACCGTGGCTTAATGTTCATGAATTGATGCTTTTATAAGTACTTTGTATGATTACGAATCAATCCGTTTTTGTTTCAATTTGTTCATATATATTTCTATGAGATAGTGAACAATTGAACAACTCTATTTGAAACACAATTAGATTCATTTGATTATCTTTCATGTTTGATTGATCAACATGTTTGATCTGGAAGTGTTAGATGAATGTGGTTAAAACAAAAGTGTTCATGTGGCTAACTTCGGTTAACTGTTATTGAGTCAACTCAATATACATGTTTAGGTACGGTTACCCATATCTAAATGAAGGTATATTTCATTTATGTGTAACAAGCTAAGACCATCTAACGGTGGAGATTAATTGCTTTATTTCTAAGCAGACTTAGCTTGAATCTTAAATCAGGATTTCATCTAACGGTGAATATTGAATGCTTTGTTACTAAGCTATCTTAGCTTTGACTATAATCAAACCCTGATTTGAAAGACTATATAAGGGAGAATTCTAGCAACTGGAAAACCTAATCCCGACACTTTCATGTGTCCTAGTTGCGTACTAGAGTCGATTCTCCTTTAACCTAGGTTTTTCCAAAACCATATTAGGTTAACGACTTGAAGACTTCATTTGGGATTCGTGAAGCCAGAAAGGATAGTGCATTCAAAGCACAAAAGAACACTAAATTACTTGATAAAATTAAAAGTGTTGGCAACTCTGTGGATGATCCTATTGAGACTGATTCATCAAATGAAGATCTTGACAACCCAGTCTCTCTGATCACAAGACAGTTTAGAGGTCTCCTTTTGAAGAGAAGTAAACGGTTCATCGGAGATGAACCCATGTCATCAATTAAACCTCATGATCGTGTTCCTTCTAAAAACAGGGACATTGTCGACACTGATGATGAGGATATGCCACAGTGCTTCAAGTGTAAAGGTTTTTGTCATTTAGCTAATGAGTGTCCAAATCGTAGAAAATACACTGAAACAAAGGTCTTGCTGCAACTCTTGATGAAATGTCTGATCACTATGATTCAAATGAAGATGAAAAATCAAGTGTAGCACTCCTTAGCGAAAATATTAATTTTGATAATTGTAGCAATACGTACATCAATCTTGATATTCTTCTTGGAAAAACTTCTTCGACCACGTTGGAGGATAAAATGGATTTTGCTCTATCTACTGAAAATTGTATCTCACATGTTTCAGGTACTTCAATTTGTCTAGCAGCATGTTCAGCTATGGTGCCTGAACCATCCTCCACGTTGACATGTTCTTATTGTACTTTTAAGGGTCATGAACTCTCTAATTGCTTCAAGTACAAACATAAAGTAAGATATGTTAACAAACTGCAACGGAGAGCAAATCGATTAGCAAACAAGCTCAAACTTGTTCTGAAGTCGAATCCATCTTAGGTATGTAAATTTAACTCATATCCGAAGAAGTTAATTTATAAAGAAAAAGTTAGACCTCTACATAAAAGAACTAGGTATAAAAGACCTATGAAAAAGGGTACTGAGAATTCCGTACAGGAATCACATGGTGGAAAGATTATTGTTCACCCCAACACAGCCTAATTGTGTTGAAGGTGCATCTTGTATCATGTGCCCGAATTCAAAGAGACAAGAGTTGTACACAATCGGGTTTTAGGAAAAGAAAATATTTTGTTTATTTTTCTTGTTGTTTTCTGGAATTCTTATCTCATTTCATATCCTTAAATGGTATTGAAAAGGTTTACCCTGTTTGAGTATTAAAAGAGGGTTAAAATCAACAATTCTACCCTTTTTAGGGTTGTGTGTTGTTCGTACATCCTACTTACTCTGTATATAGGTTTTATAACCCTACATTCCTTTTTTCCTTCCCTGAAAACTCTTTTTATCAAAAGATTGCTTGTGGATCTAGTTTTTTGTATTTCTTTCACAATCCCATACTTGGAGTCTCCATTCAAGTATGAGATTGTGAATCTTTTTTCTTCTTTTTTACCTACCAAAAAATATTTCACAATCCCATACTTGAATGGAGACTCCAAGCATCATTTCTTCTAATGGAAAAGATGTTAACATGATTGTTAAGCCATCAATCATGAATAAAAAAGGTAAATCCCATTCTTCTACAACTTTGAAGAGAAAAATGAAGAATATGAAGAAACCAAGGGCTAACCCCTCAAATTTTCAGAAGTTTTATGGTGTTCTTGAAGAGTTGAAAGAAACAAGGATGGAGATGCAGCAAATAAAGGCTATTGTTTTAAGATCTCTTGAAATTCAAAAGGCCCTGGTTCGGGATCAGTCAAGAAGGTTTGTTGGAATTGACTCCTTTCTTCATGAACCTTCTGTTCCAATTTCTGTTGACGACAAGGAGTTCGGGGATGATAAAGATTTTTTCAAGAATCTTAATGTCTAAGAAACTTCTTTTGAGAATTTATTCTTATGTTTAAGAAGGATAACTAGGGTTTGGAATGAAAATATCATGATTACACATAGCTATTGCCAACGATTTTCATCTTGCAATGTTTTTAGATTTATTTATTTAAATTCTAAGTTACGTGGAAGATGATTTTGCAGTATTAATCTTTATTGGTTTTATATATTGCAAAAATATTTTATGGGATATGTTGTGTTTACGTCCGTGAGCTATGATTATCTCATATATGTTCAAAAGTTAAGTCTATTGTGTCTTTATGCAAATATTGATAAAAGATAGAATGAACTTTTGAAAATTCCGCAGTATTGATCTTTCCCTGATCCACTTTTATGTGAAAGTACTGTATGGATACGTAAGTTTTCTTATGTTGAGTGTTTCCGATTAAATTAATCAATGAGGTCTCTTGTGGTTAATTTATTCGAGTTTACTGGATACAAATCCATGTGGTTTGTTAACGTCCAAAGAAATCCTTCTTTTTCTTGTAAAAGTAAGGTCGCTCTTGTTGTTCTTTCGGGAATGACATATTATGGGGGAGAGTTCTTAATTAAACTTGTGCTTAATTGCCAAATCTTTGCGGGGAGTGTGGCTGTGGAATATTGTAGGAGTTATCTTTTATCTTTATAAACTCTTTAATGAATACACTTAGTTTCGACTATGTGAAATCATCGAAACAAAGTTGATATATTCTCTTTTAGTCATGAATTATCTCTTTGATAATTTCATTATGATCCCATAGTTTTCGTACCTTTGCTAATTTATATTGACAAAAAGGGGGAGAACTATTTGGTAGTTCCACACTACATACATATGGTTTACGGATCATTGTGTAAGGGGGAGTAGTTTTCATTGTGAGATGAAGTATTGACTAAGGGGGGGTGATACATATCACCATAGTATTCTTGTCAAAGTTGTGATGCAATTGGACTTTGATGTTGTGTAATAATAGTATGACACTGTATAACAATGATTGAGAACATTTGTTTTCTTATTGTTATGGCTACGGATCCTCAACAACAATGATGATGAGTTGAACACGTTCAGAATCGCTGGAGTACTTAGAGTAGCGAAGAATTCAAGGAATGTTAAAGAGCCAAGGAAATCAAGCATGATGGATAAGAAGCTACAAAAGTTTATTTATTTTGTAATCCATATGTATTGATAGTTTTGTCACTAAAATTGACAAGGGGGGATATTGTTAGAGCATTGCTCGGTCGAACTCCCAAGCGTTGCTATCTCAAGCTTGTTTGTCAAGTTCAGTTGATCAAAACTATATTCTTGATTTCTAGTCTACTTATATCTATGTCTCGGATTTGGATAGAATGTGTAGTTGAGCTTTAGACTTCAAGGATTTATTGATTGAAGACGAAGATCTACTGAGGAGATCTTGGAGGAACTTCATCAACAAAAGGTATGTGGAGACTAAAACTTATCTATCACTCAGAAGTCTATTCTATTTTATCTCCTAATGAAACTAAGTCGTATAGCTATATAGACTTTTATATTTTACGCATTTGATATTTCGAGCCGAGTTTAACTCGCTTATCTATTTCTCGAAATATGAGTTGAAAGATTTTTGCTTTAGCTATATTCATCGTATTCTTTATGAGTTTAGTTGGAGACAATTTATTTGTTGGAGACTAAATATTAGGTCAAAAGATGATCATGTGAAAATTTCCTTGAAACATCTTACATGATTTGTGTGAAGCAATCATTTGATGTCGACTTTGAAAGTTTCGTATTGATCATTCAATCACTTGAAAATTACTTGAAGCTAATAGATTGTGTGAGACAGCTATTGTCGTCTTCTAAGGATGTTTCAATGATTGAAATGGGAGTTTAGAACAATTAACCATGTCTGGATACAACACGGTATGCATACCTAGTATGCGAACTGTTTCGTAGTGATTCAGGTACAGGAACTTTGTTTGTGTACCTAGTATGCGAACGGTTTTAACTGTAAAGGTCCGAGAACTTTGTTTGCATACCTAGTATGCGAACGGTTCTACCTGAGTTGGGTCCGGGACGGCTGGTCGCGTACATGGTATGCGAACGGCTGGACAGGCCAAGGTATGGAGCTGTTGTTTGCGTACCTGGTTAGCGAACACAGTGGTTAAGTCCTAAAATCGGTTAAGTATGATTCTCATACTCATGAACTAAAACATTTATGAATTAAGGAATGCAATCTTTGCAAACCGTGGCTTAATGTTCATGAACTGATTCTTTTATAAGTACTTTGTACGATTACGAATCAATCCGATTTTGTTTCAATTTGTTCATATATATTTCTATAAGATAGTGAACAATTGAACAACTCTATTTGAAACACAATTAGATTCATTTGATTATCTTTCATGTTTGATTGATCAACATATTTGATCTAGAAGTGTTAGATGAATGTGGTTAAGACAAAAGTGTTCATGTGGCTAACTTCGGTTAACTGTTATTGAGCCAACTCAATATACGCGTTTAGGTACGGTTACCCAAATCTAAATGAAGGTATATTTCATTTATGTGTAACAAGCTAAGACCATCTAACGGTGGAGATTAATTGCTTTATTTCTAAGCAGACTTAGCTTGAATCTTAAATCAGGATTTCATCTAACGGTGAATATTGAATGCTTTGTTACTAAGCTATCTTAGCTTTGTCTATAAGCAAACCCTGATTTGAAAGACTATATAAGGGAGAACTCTAGCAACTGGAAAACCTAATCCTTACACTTTCATGTGTCCTAGTTGCGTACTAGAGTCGATTCTCCTTTAACTTAGGCTTTTCCAAAACCATATTAGGTTAATGACTTGAAGACTTCATTTGGGACTCGTGAAGCCAGATCCAACTATTTTCTCTATAATTGCGTTTTATGATCTTACTTGTTCTATCGTATTGAGTACTATCTTCTCTAAGATTTGCTCGAGATTTATCTCTGATAGGTAAGATATAAAAAGTAATCACAAAGTTCTTCGTCTCAGACTTTTTGGTTCTGCAGTAACTTCTTCTACTACCATATAGTTAAGTTATTGTGAGGTGATTGATATTTCTAGGCTGCTCTTCGGGAGTATAAGACCGGATTATTATCAATTGGTTCTTGTTCACCTTGATTTATCAGAAGACGGAACAAAACTTCGTATGTACTTTTGTGGGAGACAGATTTATCTATCAGAATAGACTTATCTGTGGGAGACAGATTTGTTTATAAGTCTTCGACTTTGGGTCGTAGCAACTCTTAGTTGTGGGTGAAATCAGCTAAGGGAATCAAGTGCGCAGTATTCGGCGTGGTTCTAGAGGCGTAAGGAACTCGACTATACCTTAATCGGTGTGCGACTTTTGTTAGGGTTCAACTACATTCCAGTCCGAAGTTAACTTGTAGTACGCTAGTTTCTGTAGCGGCTTAATACTATGTGGTGTTCAAAGCTGGACTAGGTCCCAGGGTTTTTCTGCATTTGCGGTTTCCTCGTTAACAAAAATTTTGGTTCTGTGTTATTTCTTTTTCGCATTATATTTTTATGTAATTGAAATATCACAGGTTATGCGTAGTTCAATCAGTTGATAAATCCAACCTTGATTGTTGGATATAACTTGATTGATACTTGGGCATTGGTCTTTGGTACCGTCCAAATTATTTCTCACATCAATCAGGCTCGTAGATTTCTATCTGTTTGATTTTCTGATTGATCTGAGAAACAGAGATAAAGCTCTTTGATATATCTCTTGATATAGCTCACTATTAAGTTGGTGCTCTCGGAAATATATTAAAGTTTAGTCCATACATATTGTTGAACGAATTATTGGGTGTGGTTGTTATACCCCCGCTTTTTCAGAAGTTGATCCCATTGTATGGAGTCAACAACCAAAGTTGGCACAATATCTGAAATGTATTACAAATTTTGTGTGTCAACAATGGAAGTTGATCCCCAATGAATGGAATCAACAACCAAAGTTGGCACAAATATCTGAAATGTATTACATATTTTGTGTGTCAACCACGGAAATTGATCCCCAATGAATGGAATCAACAACTAAAGTTGACATAATATTGGAAATGTAATCCACTCATATACTGCCTAAAATAGCGTATCTTTTTTTTTTTACTGAATCACACATTTTATTAATTGAATGGAAAAAAACCAGAACAAAAGTTTTACAGGACTAAAAAGACTGACCAAATTATTACATGACTAAAAAACTGACTCAGACAAAGCTAAAATATAATGATATAAGAAAGGATAGACTTTTGGATTAGCATAAGCTAAATTAGCTACTCCTGGCGGTTCAATTCGCTTTAGAAAATGAGGTCTTCCCAAGTGAATGATCATCTCTCCTGCATTCAACCATGCTCTCCTTATTGCCAATGTATTTGCTGTGAAGTTTATCTCCTTTAAGCATTGAATAAATTTAACTTCAGCAAACTTCTTGCTTACCCTTAGCCATCTTGCTCTAATGTACCAAGGTATTTCACTACTTTTAAAACAGTCAATGGCATTGAGTCTGACTGAATGATTATCTTGGTGCATTCTAGGTAAACATCCCATTCAAGTGCAAAGAGTACAGCATATTCCCCTGCAATGGAAGTTATAGCAACACAAATTCCACCTGTAAGAGTGCCAATTACCTGACTGTTGCAGTTCCTAGCAATAACTCGAATGCCTGCATTCCCTGGATCTCCAAAAGATGTTCCAGCACAGCAAAATAAAGTAAAATCATCTGCAGGAGCAGTCCAGAAAGTCTCTTTGATGCAGTTAAACTTTATGTTTCTGTCACCAATTTTGAAGAATGATAACATTTGAGAATCATAGTCTTGACTCCATTTATTTCCTTTCATTCTGTGGCTTCCTTCCTGTACTATTTTATATATTCTGCATTTAAAACTGTTACTGTGAGGCTTTACTTCCTCAAATAATTTTTTATTTCTTTGAAACCACAGTTCTCTCATGGTTGCACAGGCAGCTGTCATCCATATCTCTTTTATGATGGGACTTTTGTTCTTGGTAGCTACACAAATGTCTTCAAAAGAGCTTGGGTTTTTAAACCCAAAAATTGAACCCAGCCAAGACCATATTTCCAAACTGAATCTGCATTGCCATAATGTATGGTTCATGTTATCCCGTTCTTCTTGACAAATGCAGCATCTAGAAACTATATCATAGCCTATATTTCTCATTTCCTCATCATCCATAAACACTCCCTGCTGCAGCTTCCACATGTTGCTAGCAATACTTGGGTGCATAAATGGTTTCCAAATGTAAGTTGTCCATGAAAGATTTGGCTCTTTTTCCCTTACCCTCTCAACTGCAGCTGAATTTACAAAATTTCCACTCTTGTGCCCAGTCCATATTAGCCTATCTTCACCACCACTGATGTTAGGTAAGTATGCATTAGTTATGAATGGTTGCGGTTCAGTAGGTATACACCAAGAATTGCCATTCAACAAGCTTGCAACTTTTATGCCAATTGTTTTGAACAAAATCAGAGGAACCAATTTGTTCTACTAGTGGTGATTCTCCAATCCAAGTATCAAACCAAACTGATATTTTGGTTCCATCCCCTATACTCCACCTTATATCTTCTTTTAAGTAATTCCATGCCCATTTCAAACCCTTCCATATAGATGATTGTTTCCATGTGGTGATCCACTGTCCTTGTTTATCTTTAAACTTGGCAGATAAGAAAAGATCCCACTCTTCCTTTGAATTAATCATTTTCCACAACATTTTCATGAGTAGTACTTTGTTTATCACCTCAAGCCTTTTAATCCCAAGACCACCTTCCTTATATGGAGTACACACCCTCTTCCATGAAATTGTTTTAATATTTTTTTTCTCCATCACCAGACCATAGAAAATTTCTAATGATCTTTTCACAAGTCTTGATAACAGAAGATGGACATTTGCAGACAGCCATTGTATATATTGGAATGCTACACAAGACTGATTAACTAGAATTACTCTGTCTTGGAATGAGAGTAGTTTACCTTTCCAAGCAGCTAATTTGCTTTGAAGTTGTTCCACCATAGGCCACACCATTGTTGAGGTAACTCTTCCTGGAGCTAGAATGACACCCAAGTATTTGTCTGGAAAATGTGATAACTCCATATTTACTAGTTCACTTATCTGTTGTTTCCTTGTAGCTGTAACACCATCCACAAAGCACTTACTTTTGATTTTGTTGATTACTTGTCCTGAACTGATTTGATACTCATTCAAAAGAGATAATAAGTTCTTCAAGCTTCTTTTTGATCCATTACAAAATATAAACACATCATCTGCAAAAAACAGATGAGTAGGGTGTATACCATTCTTGATAACCATAGGAAGAATTTTGCCATTGGAAACAAATTTTGATATATTTCTGCTCAACACATCTTCCATCAAGACAAATAAGATTGGAGATAATGGATCTCCCTGCCTCAATCCCCTTCCAATTGGAAAAAAATCCACATGGACCACCATTCACCATGACTGATATTCTTGCTGATTGAAATAAAATCATTAACCAATCACACCAGGAGGAAGAAAAGCCATATTACTTTCTTGAGGAATTCCCAGCTGACAGAGTCATATGCTTGAGAAATATCCAATTTGAGACCTACATTTCCTCCTCTTCTTTTTACCTTCATTTCATTCACCAGTTCAGATGCAAGTAATACTTGTTCTTGTATGCTTCTTCCTTTTATATAAGCTGACTGTTGTGGAGATAATAACTTCACCATAAGACTACTCATCCTTGTAGTAATAATCTTAGTAAAGATTTTAAATACTACATTACCCAATCCTATAGGCCTAAATTAATTTGCAGTTCTTGCTCCTTGTGTTTTTGGTAACAACACTAAGAAACTAGAATTCATACCTTTAGGAATGAATTTCCTCCTCCAACAGAATTGAATTGCAGCCACCAAGTCATTTTGTATTATTTCCCAGCAACTCCTGTAAAAAAATCCAGAGAATCCATCTGGTCCTGGAAAACTTTCAGGGTCCATGTCAAATATTATTGTTTTTATTTCCTCTGCACTAGGAATGGCTTCCAATCTTTTTTGATCTTCTTCATTAATCAACTGAGGAACCACTTCTAATAATTCCTCTTTAATTTTAACACTCTGCTCTTCAAACTTTTTTTGAAAATGATGTACCAGTGCATCAATAATTTGTGATTGATCTGATATTACATTGCCTTCATTATCTTCCAATTAACTGATTAAATTACTTGAAGTCCTTATTTTAAAATTACTTGAAGTCCTTCTTTTATCCACTTCACTCTTGACTTCTGTCTCATTAGTGTATTAAGTTGCACTTCTCTACTTGCATGCTCATTTTGTGCCTTAACTAAATCATCCAATGCAGCAGAATTAAATGGATCATTATCAGATAATTGCATAGCTTCCATGACTTTTACTTCAGCTTCTTTAAGTTTGACTTATACATTTCCAAAAACTTTCTAATTCTAATCATTTAGATTTCTTTTTAACTCTTTCAATTTCTGCATAAAGGTGAAGGCAGGATCACCAGCAATTTCATTGGACCAACTTTCTTTAACCACGGATAAGAATTCTGGATGACTAATCCACATCTTATGAAATTTCCTAGGCACATTTTTAGGCTTTGGAATGTTGGCACAACCACCCAACAAAGGAGAATGATCTGAAACAATTCTCAACCCTACTTTATAACCCAAATCTTCATACTTCTGCAACCATTTTTGATTAAACACTATTCTGTCTAATATACATAATATTCTCTTCTTCCCTTGTTGACAATTAGACCAAGAATACTGCATACCTGTTTTTGGAGCCTTAAGTAGTTCACATTTATTTAAACACTCACTAAATTCCAACATTGAAGTTCTATTAGGAGACCTTCCACCAACTTTTTCATCTGGAGTTAGTATAACATAAAATCACCTAAGATTATCGAAGGATTATTGAGGTCATTTATCACCTCCATCTCTGACCAAAGAAATCTTCTTTGAATTATTTTCACATGTGCATGAACTCCAGAAACAAGTACATCTCCTACACTGACAGTAACCATTTGACTTGACATTGATATCACTGTAGGTTGAGTTATGTTTTTACTCCAAAAAAGCCAGATATTTCCTTTATTATTTGAAGTAGAATTGTGGATAACCATTCTCTGCATCCCTAGGAGATTTAACTTACTGCAAAATGAAATACTATAATAGACTTTTGGTTCAGCTATCCATACTAAAGAAGGGCTAAATTGATTTACCAGAGACCATAATTTTTCTTGAGCCCTTTTTCTTCTAAGGCCTCTGATATTCCAATATAAAATCTTCATTGTTTAGAAGAGGGGTTTTTGGTACCCCCTTTACCCTGATTCTTTCTAAAATTATACTTGTTGTTGACTGGAACTTGTTTTATCCCTTTTATATTATCTGTTGGACTAACTGAGGGAAAAGTTGAAGTTACCATTTCTTTTTCAAAAACCTTTGCCCAAGATGTAACTTGTACTACCTCATTTGTGACTTTTCCATTAGAACCATTCACAAATTTGACAGTACGATTTTGCAAATTATATTCTTCGGCTATCTTGAGTAATTTTGGTACTTCAATTGTAACTGACTGATCTTCTTTTTCAACTTCCATATTCTGAGTTTGACTATTGTCTTTTTTAGATGCTTTGCCTGAACCTGCATCCACAAATTTAACTACACTGTCCACTTCAGTGACCTCAGTAATTTGAAACTTTTTTTGAGGCTCCATTTCTGCCAAGATTTCCTCATCAACACTTATAACATCATCTTCTTTTTGTTCAATTTGTTTTAGAGTAGTAAATCTTCCACTATTTATGTTTACTGAAATTGAGTTGCTAGTAGATTGAAGATTAGCAGGTGTGACAATATTGGAAACTATAACATCTTCTTCAAGGAATTGATTACCAGTAGCATTAGATGAATTGCATTGCCTCCTTTATATAGTGGTACCATTCTTCTCAACCTCAGACATGTCACAAATATCAAAAGGTTTATGGGAATTACCAGCTCTGGGAGTTTGTTGCTGAACAGGAGTTGATGTAGACTTGTTGGTGTTATTAAGCTGAACTTTACTTGCTTGTTGAATTTTGTTCTTCTCAACTCTGCATTCTGTAATGAAATGTCCAACTATCTTACATGTTGAACAAAATTTTGGACAAACTGGAATTGAAATATTTGAAAGAATCCACCATATTTAGTGCCAATCCAAACTTTGTTAGGGATAGTTTTTGCAAAATCAATTTCAACTAGAACATTAGCATAATACCCAACCTCACATTTAGCAGTAGCTTCATCTAGTTTGATTGGTGTGCCAATTTCCTTTCAAATCTTAAACAGAATCTTTTCACTCCAAAATTCAAGACCTAGACCTGGTAATCTAACCCATACCATAGCTTTTGAAGTTTTTTGACTTTCTGGTCGAAAATTAGAAATCCAGTTCCTTATTTGCAGTACCTGATTAAGGACCTCCCATTTACCTTCCTTAACATATTGACGATCAGTATCATTATCTAGCATTATTGTAAAGAAACCTCTTCCTAATGGGATAATTTTACAATCTCCTACCAACTTCCATTGTTGACGAAGAATGATAGCAGCATCAACAAATTTAATCTGCTGTAAATTTAATCTTCCAATAAGCGAAAACCCCCAAGGATTTAGACTTTCTTCAAATAGATCATCAGGTAATTCAATCGAAGGGATTATCTGAGAATTTTTTTCTTTATTAAAACCTAACATATCTGATTTAAATGATTCAAAAATAGTGGATTTAGGACAAGAATCCATAAAACCACCAGACTTAATGACTAATCATCAGTAGAAACACCTTATTCAAGAAAAAATTTTGGGTAGATTTCACCTGAATTAATGGTACTAAGCACAAGAAACGAAGATTGACGAAAGAAATTTCACTGAGTCAGTCGCCCGATTCTCAGAGCCTGATTTACTATCAATCGATTATGCTTTCTTTGCTATTTTCATGTGAATTGTGTATTTTACATTGCTTTTGAGTATTATAGGTGTTTTGGAGTCATTGGAGTAGAAGAAGGAGAAATAGGTGCAAAATGGGAACAATAGTCATTTATAGGCAAGTGCTACTGGGAGCCCAGGCAAGGATAAGGGGCAACCACCTGACAGATTCGCTAAAGACAGGCTACAGTTCGTTAAGGGGCACCTCATCCTTTATAACTAACTAGATTGAGTCAAGTGCAGTCTTATCATACAATTCAATTTTCTCCCCACTGAGCCGAGTGCACCAAGTTCTTTTGCCGGCAGGACTAGCTCGATGGCTGAGTACCAAGGGAACAGAGAGGACTTCGAATTCAAGACAAAAGAAGGAAGCAGTCGTACGAGTCTGTGATAGTTTTGGGTTTTGGTTTGAGCCGAGAAACCAGTGAAGGAAGTAACTGTGATGCTGTTGATTACTGATGATCAATGAATGAGATTAAATGGGTGTTTTATAGTTCATGGAAGCTTGGATAAATGAGTTAGTTTCTGATTCGAATTGGCAGCTACGTAGATGAGCTTTGAAGGGTTTAGAAAGAAGTTTTCCTGGCAACAAAACAGGGAAAGAATGAAGTTTCTGTCACAAGAACAGCCGAAGAAAGTGTTTGCTGCCATTGATCCTTGCTGACAAACTGTGAGATTTATGAATGTTGATTGTGTTAGAAGCTATGGGTTTGTGTTAGAATCGTCTTATGCAGGGAAGGAATGAATTGCAGCTTTCAATATGTGCAGCCAGTGCACAGCCATCATCAGTTTGCAAGTGGCATATCAAATGTTCGAAAGAATGCCTGAGCCACCAGTGTTGCACAAATCAAGTTCAGTGCCAACAATTAGCTAAAACCAACCTTGCCAGAAGCTAGCCATGTGCTTGAGGGTTGTTTGCTAAGGGTTTGCAGTTGGTTTTCATGAGTCTGATGGGTGCTTGCCGGAGTTTTCAAGAGGTTATCGAAGCCAATGAACATAAGAAGTTAGTGACAGGAAATGTAGCCATCTCTGGGCAATGTTCTTGAGGGAGAAAACAGGTTGGAAAGAGTGCTCATGACCATTGATTTATATGGCTGAATGGTAGAGATTAATGAAGCTTGAAGAATTCGAAATAAATAGAAGTTGGGGTCTTTCCTGACTTAAGTTCTGATTACCGAGAAAACAGCCAAGAACTGAGCATTGTTGCCGTTGGATACGGGTCTGTTTTAGAAGGCAAGGAGTGAGCACAGGCTGTAGGTGCTGGTAATATGAGCTAGTCTTAGGCAGAGTTTATGAATCTGAAACAGTCGAAAGAAGGAGTTGCTGCCATGGTTCTTGCCAGGGCTGAACAAGAGTTGTTGGCAATGGCTAGGACTTAATTTAGAAGTTGAGATAAACATGGAAACAGTGGCCGACAAGTCAGGGAAGATTTGGAGCTCAGATTAACCGAGAATTCAGTTCCAAGTTCTGTTTTATGTGCCGTTGATTATTGTTGATAAGTGGCTGTGGATTGCATCCTATTCGATTTTGCAGGAAGAAATAGAGCTATAAAGAAGACCCCGCGACTGCCAGAAAAAAATATCATCTCATATCCCAATACCCCCTTCACAACTGCGTTCATCTCCATCAGAGAGGAGCTTTTGCTCCTCTCCAACCAGTTTACCACCACCTGCACAACCACCTACTTTCCTTGCATACCATCTGCATCATCACTTCACCTGCGTACACCCATCAGCACTTCACATCCATCAACTGCATACCACCTTCCACCAGTGCATACCACCACTCCATTCCATTCCATACCACTTGCATACATCCCCCACCAGTTCGCAGGCTCATCAATCACTTGCGCCAGTTTGCAGCAATACAAGTACCTGACCCTGGACCTGAGGTACATAACAACACCCTCCACAGACCACAACCACCAGTTCACCTTCCAGAATCCGCTCGCAACACCACAAATACTGCTGCAGTCTGCCAACAGTCCTGCTAGGGGAGATTCCTGCTTGCATCCACACCACCAGCCACGGATTGGGTTTTGTTTTCGAATTATCTTGCACTATAATATCCCATTCTTTGAATTGATTGTCGTGAATATGAACTCCCGTAGCTAATTTCTTGTTTGGTTAGGGATATTTCAAAGCTATGTGACTTGGATTTTTGATTATTTTTTCAAGTAATTCTTTCTTCTCAATATTGTGTTATTGTTTGTCATATACAGTTATTATGACCATGGATTGTTTGCAGGGTATTTAAAAGGCCAATTAGATATCTTGTTTGCAATACTAATGCTAGATTAGTAAGCCGTAATTCGTAATTGTTATGGTGATTTAATCATAAGTAGCAAAGCATCAACGTTGCAATGGGATGTTGTGGATTTTGATGTGTAGATGACAACCCTAAGTTAACATGTCGAACTTACGAGCATGTGGTTAGGATCAATCCGACTCATAGAACATGCCGGTTAGCTAAGTTACACTAGAGAGCTTATTCAAAGTGGCTTGATTGACTAGACACGAGTAGAGAACTTATTCTACGAAGTGACTTTGGAGTTTAATGGACTTGTTAAACTTATAACTTGTCTAGGATTGTTAGTAAACGTATTTTGAAGAAGATTCATGTTCACTAGTGGAGAAAGAACCCCTAATCATTCTCATCCTCATTGTTCACATTCATATTTGTTTTGTAGTTTTTGCATTATTCATATTTTCATAAATTAAATCGACAACTTTAGCTCAACTCTCCCTTAGGAACGAACCTGCTTATTATTGTGCTACTTGTTAGTGTAAGAAGAGTAAGGAATATATTTTTTGTGAGTTTGACACCTCATCGGTATCTGAAATGTACTCCACTCATATACTGCCTAAAATAGCGTTTTAGCTGCAAATTCATATACGTCGCACCTCACTCGGGGGCTACGCCCCCTCTTGAAATATATATTTAGGGTACAATGTGAGAAACATAGATTATTGTCCATAAAATACTATGCTCACTGTATTGTACACTGGTTTGCAGGTTCGTGAAGATTTTGTTGATCCAGTTTCAGAAGAAGAAATGTATTTGATTGACCTATCAGCACCAGAAAGGGAATCGGAAGAAGAGAGGAAGAAGAACGAGCAGTTAGCATAAGAAAACTTGTATCTTGAATGTGACAAGCAAGAAATAATTTATCAAAGAAGGGGGCAAACTAGAACATTTATGAGCAACATGATCTTCATGAGAAATATTATTGACAATAACAAGGACAGAATTCAGTTGCAACCTGCAGATGTGGAGTGACTTGAAGATATTGACAAACAAGTGAAGGAATGGAAGGAAAAGGAAATGCATGTCCAGAAAGCAAGATCAGCGAGTACTCAACAAGAATACTATGAAGCAGCCACAGACTTCTTACAAACTGTGTTCACTCAGAATACAAACGGAGAATCATCTGGAAAGGAGACTGAAGCTGACTGGAATGATGAAAGTGACAAACAACAAACAGATGGAATGAATGTAGATGAAGAACCAGAAGCAAGTCAACTAACCTTGTCATTGTCAGATGCAAGTCCAAGTAATTTGGAAATGAGCTTTGAGAAGGGTTTTCAAAGTGGAATAAGGATCCAGGTAAACCCTATGTTGAAGGAGCACTTGGCGAACTGGAAGATGGGCTTCGACGCAGGAAGAGAACAACTAAGAAGACAAGAAGCAGATCTTCAGATCAGTACTGTTGTTGCAGACATTGGTAATTCAGTTACACAGTTAGAAGAGGATAATGAAGTTAAAGAAGGAGAAAGGAGTACAAACATGCAGGAAGCGGAGATAGTGGGAGATTTGGTTGTTTATTCAACTCCTCCAATTAAGGTTATACTACCAAAGAGATCAGATTATGTCCCTACAGGTACTATTTACTAACTCAGTTGAAGAATTAATCAATATACAAGACTCTGTTGAAACATTGGATTAGTGTGTAACTCTGCAAGTGGTAGCTAACCGTACACTATTCATGGTCTGACAATAAACATCTTAGTGTAGGTTAACAGATCCTAGTAAGTAAAAATATAGTTATGCTCATTGGTGATGGGTCGGTAGACCGACTTCGTTTTACCGCAAGTGCATGGCGTCAAAAAGAGCACACAATAGCAAGC
>JAJJMB010011095.1:12101451-12172702 GCA_023531105.1 Papaver atlanticum
TTTTTTTTCAAACTAAGGTACCTAAAGAAAGTTCAACAAACTGCGTAAAAAGAACTAAAAATAAAAATAAAAATAAATAAACTATGTACAGAAGATAATAACTAAGCTACGACTAGAAAATAAACTATATCAATTAGAGAGTATTTTTAGACCACTCCCCGACAGCGGCGCCAAAATCTTGATGGGTCGGTAGACCGACTTTGTTTTACCGCAAGTGCATGGCGTCAAAAAGAGCACACAATAGCAAGCACGGTTCGTTCCCTCAAGGAGTGTGAAAACTACTACTAATTAATATCAAGAACTATCCAATCAAATTCAATATTTTCATAGATTGTTGTACTAAGAAAATGACTAACAAGTAGAATAAAGCAAATTATAAAGAACTGTAATCAAGAGTATGGAAGTATTAGGGCTACGGAATCCGTTGTAAACTATGTTTACTTATGTTCTATCACAAGGTCTCAGATTTACTCGTGCGAAGTGGCAAACCTAGCTACTAACACACGGAAGATATTTCTTTGAAGATTTATAGACAAGAGTTATCATAAAAGATTGTTTGTTCTCAACCTAGAAAGTAGACATCCCTAGTACTAAGTATACATGACATACATAGTCTTGGAATAATCATAAACAATCAATAACAAGGTTCAATTAGTATTTCTATCAACCTAACAATAGACTATACATGGCATAGAATATGAAAAATTAAATAGAAGATAAATCATTGTAGAGAAACTCAAACAAATGACATTAAGCTCAAAGTTGGTAGAAACCCTTGTTTTAGAACATGAGTAAACAAAACCTACAAGTTCATCCTTCACCCTAACAATAGGTTTAGCTAGACATGGTTTTGCTCAAAGCCATAAAAAATGATATAGAGATGAATAAACTCAACATATAGAAAATCAATCAAATGAAATGGAGCTAAACCTAATTACTTCCCTGATTCCGACGTATCCTTCTTTGAGTCTGTGTCTTCGTACTTATAGGTATCTTGAAACCTCTCTTCACAGCTGCCAGCACCTCCGAAGCCCGGTCCATTCACGAAAACCAATTTCTAAATCCAGGCCCTCTCCAAGGTCCGGCCACAGTAGGCAACTCCATATTCTGTCTGCCTGGGCACCACTTCTTACACTCTGCCCCAGCTACCATTCCCTGACCATCTACTTAAGATCCATCCAACCACAGCAACCCATCTTCTGTGCTTCTAAATCTCCACTTCCTTGTTAAACTGACCCCATCATCATAAGTAAAATGACTACAGCCAATTCATTCTCCAATGCATCTCCAGACCAATCAATCGCCATCTATGCTGCCTGCAATGGACCTGCTTAAACTGACTCAACCAGTTCCATACAAAACCAATTAATCCAGTACTCATTCCAGTCTTCAATTCCATGTTGCTGCATCCCCATTCACGCCACCACAAATCGAGCCAACTGATTCCTTTACATCTTATTTCAGTTCAAGGATAAATACCCCTTTCTTTGTTGTGCAATCAAAATCCAGATGCATAGATTTCACAATACAAAATCACATTCAAACCTTACAAATATCATCTCAGACAACATGAACCCAACACCAATTTGATCACAATTGCCCTCTCCAGATTTCAGACTCAATGGATTAAATCCATTACTTCAATAGCTGACCACCAGCCCAGCTCGAACAATCGATGACCTAACTCAGGTACTGGTGTTAAAACCCCAACCAATTCGCGACCACCAGTGCCTTCGAGTATTCAACCATCAAGAACAGATCCACTCTAGCCAACACAGACCCAACTTTGCTCTGCTGCCACAATCAATCCCATCACTGCCTCCAGCAAAAACCATCAACTCTACTGCCTCAGTGTCAAACTCAAATCATCCCAAATTCGAACCAAAATTCTCACCAACACCCAACACTGACAGCTTTGAATCATTGTTGTTGTATGTATTTCTGATCGGAGAACTTCAATTTTAACTCCAATTTCAGACTACTAAACCCCCCAAATTCGTTGACGGTGTTAACCCCCTTTCTGTTGTTGTTGCTGGTGGAGGAGATCTTCAAATTCATTGCTTGTAAAAGAACTTACAGCGCCAGGGAACCCCATTAATCCATTGTCTCTGCTAGTGTATACCATTACCGAAATTCCAATCCTTGAAGTTTTTATCTCGAGTCGGCATCGGTTGCTTGACGAGTTATTTCTCTCTGTTTTTACCTGCTTGAATGAGAAAGAAAATAAACTTTCTTTTTCTTGTTTTGTTTGAGAAATGTGGTCGAGAGACAGCCACATTTCACATTTCACTCCCTTGTGCTGCTCACATGTTTGGCAAAGAGAATTAACCTTTCTAGCCATGTTATGGCGTATGTAGCTATGGACTTGCTGATGTCGTGAGCCATTTTGATGCTTTCGCCGCAAACGCCGTTTAGTTTCTACTTTACCCATTTATTCTTCAGGTGAATAAAATTGCTTGTATCTCCTGTAAAAACTCTAAAAGATAATTAATAGTGAAATATCTAGACCTAGCTAGTGTAAATATGGGAGTAGAAAGTCGCACTTTCGTGCTTATCAATTGGTAGTTGGTTTAAAAGACATATTAGTTACTGTGAGAAATGTATGCAAGTCTGCTTATGTTCTGCACAAATTTGAATGATGCGTTAGTAATGGTTTGTTATGAATTAATATTAGTATTAGTTTTGCTTTACTGATATATATCCATCCGTAATGAATGAATGAGTGAATGCTAGTATTAATGGAGTTCACTTGTGCATACAGATAAAACCACACAATTTTATTTTTTTATTAAGTGTTAACAATGGAAGTTGATCCATGAAAGCAATGGGTCAACAATAATGAAATGAATGAATGATTGGTTTGTTATCAAGTGAATGAGTGTTAGCATTAAAGATTGCAGGGTATGTACAGATAATGGAGTTTACTTGTGCATACAGATAAAAACATGCATAATTTTTTTTATTAAGTGTCAACAATGGAAGTTTATCCAATAATGTGGGGTCAACAATGGAAGTTGATCCCATAAAAGGACCAACAACAATTGTTGATCCCAAAAGAAATGGGTAAACAATGAGAGTTGATACTGTTTACATAAGCCTGTTTCCTGTTAATCTAATCGGATTATGTCCCTACAGGTACTACCCCAAACTTCAATGCAATCACTGCCGGATTATTTGATACACCTACACATCAAATGGAAGATACTCCTACACAGCAAATGGAAGAGGATGATTCTGCAAATCCAACGGATGATGATGTATTAGAAGGGCTGAGAGTGATATATAAAGTAGATACAATTGAAGGGCCCACTGAAGAGGAAGAATGGGACAATTCTGAAGCGATGCAAAGCCAAAAAAATCAGTGCGACACTATTGAAATAGGAGTGAAGCATAACACAAGGTCAAGGAAGGGGAGAACGGGTATGGAAGATTACATACCTAAAGGTAAGGAGACAATGAAGCAGGAAAAGAAGGGGAAGAAAGGGGGGAAGGGAAAGAGGGGGGTGTTGATGTTGAAATAATAAACCTTGACGATTGGATTGATGTGACGCCACCTGAGTCAACAAAGCTGAAGAAGCGGGAAAAACTCAAACTCTGGAAATCCTGCATCGAGGAAGAAGAAAAGGTCCTTCGTCCATTCTTTGAGAATGCGACAGAAAGGTATGAAACTCTATAACAACTTACCTGTTTATTTATAGTTTTCAACAATCAAAGTTGAAACATATGCAATAAAACGATTGTAATCCAAGTTCCAGATAAAAATTTCTAATATGTTATGTCATGATAATAGTACTTCCATTTGGTTATTTTTGAAAAATGCAGTGACAGAGAAGAAATCGTCTTTGGAAAGCATATCCAAGCTCTAATGGATAACCAAAACATTCACATCGAGATTGTTGATTACTACATCAACTTGCTGCAATCAAAGATGGAGAATCCAAGTAACCCGAGATACTACGGCAAAAAGCACTTGATTCTGTCTACAAATGCTTATGTAAGTAACGAAAACTCTTAATATGTCTTTTCAAATAACTTGTTATATCTACTTATTTAGGTCTACATATCGTAGTTGACATCTTATTTAGGTGCGATGAAACAAATTAGTGTGCTAGGGATGGTACAAGTATACATGAATGAATGAATTATTGTTAGTTTGTTATAGAACAAAATCTGGATGTCAACAACCAAAGTTCACACAAATAACTGAAAATACTACAGCTTTTTTGTATTAACAATGGTTGTTGACCCTCAAAAATCTGGAATCTGAGAATACCAATTTCCATATTATAGTGTCAACAACCAAATTTGACACACATTGATGATATACTCATTGTTATCTAATATGACAAACAAACTAAATGTTGAAAATATGATGCAGCAACTGTTGAGGAACGCAATAGCCAACAAAAATATCAAGAAAGTAGATAAATGTGGGATTGCGGATAAGATAAGGAAGAATTACACAGTGAATGACGATGACACGTTCCTGCTCATACCAATGTGTGTGCTTGACAAGGAAAAGAGACCATTACATTGGGTGTTGTTTGCGTTACTAGCTGGAAGATGGCTAGTATTCAACATCATATGGCACAATCTAGGGTACAACATAAAATATACTGTCATGATAAAACCATTGACTGATATTCTGAACCAAATGGGAAAAACAGATGCCGAAACAAGTGAACCAGTAAGTACGGAATTTGGGCACTACTATGTACCACAACAAAATGGGGTGGATTGTGCAATGCATATTTTCTTATTCATGAAGTGTTTAGTGAAGCGTGGACATTGCGAGGATTTAAATGATAAGAACATACAATACCATGACAAGCTAACAGGAAGAGAGTGAAGATGGCTGCAAGATTGTTGGGGGGAGTTGATGCATGGAAACAGATTTTAGAAATTACTGACTCACCTGCAGAAGTTCAAGAATCCGTAGAAAAAATCAAGGAAGACCAACAACTTACTGACTCGGTCGAAGAGATTAAGGAAGGCCAACAACTTACCAACTCAATTGAAGAAATCAAAGAAGGCCAGCAACTTACTGACTCAGTTGAAGAAATAGTCAATTTACAAGACTAAGTTGAAACATTAGATTAGTTTAGTTTAACATATCCTAGTAAGTAAATGTAAGTCTTCTCATTGGAAGTTAGTTTAAAAAGACATCTTAGTTACTGTAAAGAAATGTATGCAAGTCTGTTTATGTTCTGAAGAATTCGGATGATCTATTAGTAATGGTTTGTTATGAATTAATGTTAGTATTTATTTTGTTTTTCTGATTTCTATCTATATATAATGAATGAATGAATGAATGGTTGGTTGGTTTGTTATCAAGTGAATGAATGTTAGTATTAAAAGATTGCAGGTATGTACAGCAATGGAGTTAACTTGTGAATACAGATAAAACCATGAAAAAAAAAATTTTATAAGTGTCAACAATGGAACTTGATCCCATGAATAGCATCAACAATGGGAGTTGATCCCATAAAAGCAATGGGTCAACAATAATGAATGAATGAATGGTTTGTTATCAAGTGAATGAATGTTAGTAATGAAGATTTCAGGTATGTAGAGCTAATTGAGTTAACTTGTGCATACAGATAAAACCATGCAAAAAAACTTTTTATTAAGTGTCAATAATGGAAGTTGATCCAATAAAGTGGGATCAACATTGGAAGTTTATGTAATTAAAAACATAAGAAATCCAACAAGTAAATATAGGAAAGCATAAAAAGAACTAACATCCAAAGTGACATAAACATAATGTATGTCATAAAAAAATTGTTCGGAAAAATAGGAAAGCCCAAAACTTCAGAACAACATCCTCCTCAAAAGGTTGATCATCCTGGAATTAGATTCCTTGCGGAACACTGGTGCACGAGGATCCAAATGAGCTCTGTGACATCTATGGCGGTTGTGGAAGGTAAGCATCCCACACTGACCACATTTCCTTTTCTTTCGCACTTTCTCTCGAGAACCCATGTACCTTGCAGCAGTTGGCCTTCCAGCTGACGCTTGGCCACCATTGGGAGGCAAGACATAACCATCCTCAAAAAAAATAGGCGGCTTCTCACTGTCCGGAATAAGATAGATAGGACGAGCATACAAACCTAGTAATCGGTCGTATAATATGGAATGATGTACTTTTAAGGTTCATCTTACCCAATCTGCAACATCGCTTTCATCTAGTGGGTGCAAGGGAAACTATGCTTCTGCCACCAATTGCAAGTGCATGTTTTAGCATCCAAGTCAACTGTATGCTTTCCAGTAGGAGAAATGATCTCAAAAATTTCTCACTTGATCTTCGGAACTTGTAAAAACGACAGTCAGTTACCCTCTTGTTGAGCCTAGCCTGCATCCGGGGAGTAAGCTTTATAGTCCACTTACTAGACTCCACCAACCTATTATAGTTCTGCTCCATTACCTTAGCATGAATAGCATCGATAAGCTCAATTGATGGAAGCCGCTTATCATGCTTAATCACGTTGTTAAAACTCTCAGCAATGTCGGATGTGTTCTCACCAAATATTTCTCCTAAAAATGCATGAGCATCCCAGTTGTAGAATGGAATCTTTACCATCTAATCAATAACTGAATCCATCTTCATACAGCAGCATAAAAATTCTTCTTTGTTAATGCAGTGTAGCAGTCTTCAAACAACTTCACAGCATTTTGCCTACTCTTGCCCTTTGGAACAGGAATATTTCCTTTTATGTGGTACAAACAGTACGAATGATGAGCGTTTGGGAAGATCTCAGGGACATGCTTCAAAAGGCCAGTTCCACAGTCTAATATGATGGTCAGTGGACGGTCTTCACGGATAATACCCTTCAAATTGGTTAAGAACCATTCCCAACTCTCACAATTTTCACAAGGAACAATTCCAAATGCAACTGGATAGATCTCTACAAAAAAATAACTATCAAAAATTCATAAATTGACCCATAAAACTGAAATCAATGAACAAGTTATGGGGTCAACAACAAAAGTTGATACAAAAATATGGGATCAACAACAAAAGTTGATCACAGACAACTGAAATCAATCCACAATTTATGGGATCAATAACAAAGGTTATGGGATCAACAACAAGAATTATGGGATCAACAAAATTTATGGGATCCATAGAAGTGAAATTCAGGGACATATCAGACTATACAATGGTATCAACAACTCAAGTTGAAACAAAATACTAGTATCGACAACCAAAGTTGAAACACTTGATAATTAAAAAAGAGAAAAAAAAAAATCATACCTTAGTTACCAGTTTTCCCTCAAGCAACCATGAGAGCGCCCTTGAACTTCCTGGTGAGAAAAGTGTTAGAGCACTGCTCGATCGAACTCGCAAGCGTTGCTATCTCAAGCTTGTTTGTCAATGTTAGTGATCAAAACTATAAGTCTTGATTTCTAGTCTACTTATAGTAAGGTCTCAGACTAGGATAGATTGTGTAGTTGAGCATTAGACTTCACGGCGTTCATCAATTGAAGACGAAGAACTACTAAGGAGAGCTTGTGGAACTTCATCAACAAAAGGTATGTGGAGACTAAAACTCATCTATCACTTGGAAAGTCTATTTCTACTCTATCTCCTATATTGAGACAAAAGTCGTATTACTATAGTTTTCGATTATGCACATTTGAGATTTCGAGCTGAGTTTAACTCGCTTACATATTTCTCAAAATATGTGTTGGTAAGCTTTCGCTTTAACCAAGTTCATCTTATATTCTTGACGAAAGTCAAAAGATGATCATGTGAAAATCGTCGAGTAACATCTTACATGGTTTGTGTGATACAATCATTTGGTGTAGACTTGAAATGTTTCGTTATGATTATTTCAATAACTTGAAAATTGCTTTGATGCTAATAGTGTGTGAAAACATCTATTGTCATCCTCTAAGAATGTTTCAATGATTGAAATAGAGTTTAGAACACTTAACCAACATTGGATTATAAACATGTTGTCCACTATTGCATATATGTGATCCATGTCCGAGAACCATAGTATGCATACCCGTATGCGTACCTATTGGTTTGAGAAGTCCGGGAACCTAAGTACGCGTACCCGTATGCATACTGGTGTAAGGTTCATGAATGGAAAATTATGCTGGGTTTGGAGGTATGCGTACCCGTTCGCGTACTGGAGAAAACCAAACTTAGTCCGGCTACTTCAAGTATGCGTACCCGTTTGCATACTTGAATGGTTAAAGTTCTAAAATCGTTTGTGACATGAACAAATACATTTATATAATAAGGAATACATTCTTTGCAAACCGTTGCTATAATGTTCATGAATTAATTCGAGTGAATCAAACCGATTTTGCTTTAATTGTGTTCTTGTATACTTCTATGAGAATATAGCAATTGAACAACTCTTTAACTAATTTCATTTGAGTCATTTGAACTAGTTATGGTTAATATGAATAAGGTTGATATGAGAGTGTTCATATAGCTAACCTCGGTTAACTACTGTTGAGCCGACATGGTGTACACGTTTAGGTACGGTTATATAAACCTAAATGAGGGTGCATTTCATTTGTCTATAACAATCTAAGTTCGATCTAACGGTTGAAAGATATTAGCTTGTATCTAATCAGGTTTTCATCTAATGGTGAATATTTAATGCTTTTTTACCAAGGTAACTTAGGTAAGATTAGCTTGTATCTAATCAGGTTTTCTCTGTAGTTGCGTGTTCTGATCTTACTTGTTCTATCGTGATTGAGTATTATCTTTGCTAACATTTGCTCGAGATTTATCTCCGATAGGTAAGATTAAAAGAAGTCACAAACATCTTCGTCTCATCGTTTGTGATTCCATAATATCTTGTTTCGCTACCATGCGATTAAGATTATTATGAGGTGATTGATAATACTAGGATGTTCTTCGGGAATATAAGTCCGGGTTATCAATTGGTTCCTGTTCACCTTGATTTATCAAAAGACGGAACAAAACTAGTAGGTATTTTTGTGGGAGATAGATTTATCTATTCCAATAGACTTTTGTGTGTGAGACAGATTTGTTTATCAAGTCTTCGACCTTGGGTCGTAGCAACTCTTAGTTGTGGGTGAGATCAGCTAAGGGAATCAAGTGCGCAGTATCCTGCTAGGATCATAGGCGTAAGGAGCACGGCTGTACCTTGAATCAGTGTGAGATTGATTAGGGTTCAACTACATTCCAGTCCGAAGTTCATTGGTAGTAGGCTAGTGTCTGTAGCGGCTTAATACAGTGTGGTGTTCAAAACTGGACTAGGTCCCGGGGTTTTTATGCATTTGCGGTTTCCTCGTTAACAAAATTTCTGGTGTCTGTGTTATTTCTTTTCCGCATTATATTTTGTTATATAATTGAAATATCACAGGTTGTGCGTTGTATCGATCAATTGGTAACAACTTTTGGTTGTTGATTGAAATTGATTGATCCTTGAACATTGGGCTTTGGTACCGTTCAAGTTATTTTTCTTATATTCAATCGGGCTCGCAAATTTCTATTTGCTGATTGCGGATTGAATTGAGAAATAGAGATATAAACTCTTTGATATACTTTTCTATAGATTGAGTTTGACTGTCTAGTTGATTCTCTTGAAAGTATATTGGAGTTTGTCTATTCAGATTGCCAAATGAAATATTGGGTGTGGTTGTTGTACCCCCGCTTTTTTAATTGGTATCAGAGCAAGCAAACACGTTAAGACCTTATAAGTCGGTGTTTGTAACGATCTTAATATGGACAAAAGTGTTATCTCTATAAACGTACCACCAGTCTTCGATGGCTCAAATTACTTATGGTGGAAAATTGTTATGCGTGCCTTTCTTCAAGCACGTGATTTTCAATCATGGGTTAGGGTTGTTAATGGCTATAATCCTCCCTTAGTTACAGTGAATGGTGTAACTACTGCAAAGGATATTGGTGAGTATGATCCTTTAGAAGTTCTTGTTGCAAATAAAAATTCTGACGGGTTAAATGCTATCATCCATGCCATTATCCCAGATCTCCAGCATCATGTGACTACTTGCACGAAGTCTAAAGATGCTTGGGATATCTTAGAAACCATATTTGAAGGGAACACCTGTGAAAAATAAGCTAGGCTTCAAAACCTAAATTATGATTGGGAAAACCTTCGTATGGCAGATGAAGATTCATTTGATGAGTTTAATCACAAAGTGTCTGAAATTGTTAATGCATCTTTTGCGTTGGGTAAGACTATTCCTGAAAAGGACATTGTGATGAAAATTCTCAGATCGCTGCCATCTAGATACGATTCTAAGAAGCATGCCATCGTTGAAGGAAATAACCTTGCAACTCTTTCCAGAAATACTCTTGTTGGGAAGTTAAAGATCTTTGATCATGAGCATACATCCAAATCCGGAAAGGATGTTGCTTTCAAAGCACAAAAGAACACTAAATTACTTGACAAAAGTAAAAGTGTTTGCATCTCTGAATATGATCTTTCTGAAGCTGATTCATCATACGAATATCTTGACAAGTCAGTCTCTTTGATCACAAGACAGTTTAAAGATCTTCTTTTGAAGAGAAGTAAACGGTTCTCCAGAGATAAACCTAAGTCATCAGTTAAACCTCATAATCGTGTTCCTCCTAAAAACAGGGATATTGACGAAACTGATGACGAGGATATGCCTCAGTGCTTTAAGTGTAAAGGATTTGGTCATTTTGCAAATGAGTGTCTGAATCGTAGAAAATACACTGGGAATAAAGGTATTGCTGCAACTCTTGATGAAATGTCTGATCACTATGATTCTAATAAGAATGAAAAGTCAAGTGTTGCACTTCTTTGCGAAAATATTGATTTTGATAATTGTAGCAATACATACATTAATCTTGATATTTTTCTGAAGAAACCTCAACAGTTCTGAAGAAAAAATTGATTTATCTATTTCTGCTGGAAACTTTCTGTCTGATTTTTCAGGTTCCACTATGTGTCTAGCAGCTTGCACACCTATGGCGTCTAAACCATCTTTCATGTTGACATGTTCTTATTGTTCGCTCAAAGGGCATGAACTATCAAAGTGTTACAAGTACAAACATAAGATAAGATACGTCAACAAACTTAAACGAAGAGAAAATCGATTAGCAAACAAGCTCAAACTTGTTCAAAAATCATCTGAGGTATGTAAAATCATCTCATCTTCGAAGAAGTTAGTTTCCAAAGAAAAGACTAGACCACTAGAGAAAAGGGTAAGGTTTAAAGTGTCTGAGAAACAGAGTTCTATGAATTCCATTCAAAAGGAATATGGTGGACAGATTATTGTTCACCCCAGCACAACTTAAATTATGTTGGTTGTGTTTCTTATCTCATGTGCCTGTTCCAAAAAGAGACAAGAGTTTGCACCCTTCAGGCTTTAGGAAAAGAGAAGAAGTTTTTCTGTTTTGTTGTTTTTCCTCTTTTCTTTTGGAATTCTTCCATCTTTTCATATCTAATTGATATTGAAAAGGGTTTACTCTGTTTGAATAATGAAAGAGGGTAAATATCGACAATTCTACCTTCTTTAGGGATGTGAGTTGTATGTACGTGAATCCTTTTTAGTATATAAAGGTTCTGTAACCCTACATTCCTTTTTCCTTCTCTGAAAACTCTTTTTTATCACAAGATTGCTTGTTGAGTCTGATTTGTGAATTTCTCCAATAATCTCATACGTGTATGGAGAATCCAAGCATTATGTCTTCTGATGGAAAAGATGTTAATATGATTATTAAGCCATCAATCATGAAGGAAAAAGATAAATCTCCTGTATCTTCAACTTTGAAAAGAAAAAGGAGGAATGTGAGAAAACCAAGAGTTGTTCCGTCTAATCAACAGAAGTTTTCTGGGGATCTTGAAGAGTTGGAGGAAATAAGAAAGGAGATTCAGGAAATAAAAGTTATTGTTTTTAGGACTCTCGAAATTCAAAAGGCCCTGGTTCGGCATCAGTCTAAAAGGTTTGTTGGAATTAACTCCTTTCTTCATGAACCTTATGTTCCTATGGCTGTTGACGACAAGGAGTTCGGGGACGATAAAGAATTTTTTTAGAGGTCTTAATGTCTAGGAAACTTCTTATGAGAATTTATTCTTGTGTTTTAAGAAGGATAACTAGGGTTTGGAATAGCCATTATTGTGAGTACACATAGCTATTGCCAACGTTTTCATCTTGCAATGCTTTTAGATTTATTTGTTTAAATTCTAAAGTTTATTTGGAAGATGATTTTCGCAGTATTAATCTTTATGGTTTTATATATTGCAAATTGTCATGGGATATGTTGTTTACATCCGTGAACCTTGATTGTCCCATATTTGTTCAAAAGTTAACTCTATTATATGTCGATATGAAAGTATTGATAAAAGATCGAATGAACTATTGACTACAAAAGTGAAGCCTTTTATGTCATTATGCAAATATTGATGGAAGAAAGGATGAACTTTTTTTACAAAGATTAAGTCTATTATATGTCGTTGTACAAATAGTGATGAAAAATAGAATGAATCTTTGGATATTCCGCAGTATTGGTCTTTCCCTGATCCACATCTTTGTGTATGTACTGTGTTGCTCCGTAAGTTCTCTTATGTTGAGCATGGCCAATTGAATTGATCATTTTCCTTGTGGTTAATTCAATTGAGATTTTTGGATACAAATTCATGTTTCATGTGATTTGTTAATGTCCAAAGAAATCCTTTTATACTTGTAAAAGTAAGTTCGCTCTTGTTGTTCTTTCGGGAATGACATTTTACTGGGGAGAGTTCTTAATTGAACTTGTGCTTAATTGCTAAATCTTTGTGGGGAGTGTGGTTGTGGAATATTGTAGGAGTTATATTGTATCTTTATAAACTCCTTGATGAATGCATTTAGTTTCGGCTATTTGATGGCATCTAAACAAGTTGGTATATTTTTCTCTTTTGGTCATGAAGTATCTCTATGAAAATTTCATGAGGATCCCACTAGTTTTCGTACCTTTGCCAATTTATATTGACAAAAAGGGGGAGAATTAATGTGTAGTTCACACTAAAAATACATATGGTTTACGGATCATTATGTAAAGGGGGGGTGCTTTTCATTGTGAGATGAAGTATTGACTAAGGGGGGGTGATACATATCACCATAATATTGTTGTCAAAGTTGTGATACAATTGGACTTTGATGTTGTATAATAATAATATGACACTGTATAACAATGATTGAAAGCAATTGTTTTCTCATTGTTATAGCTACGGATCTTCAACAACTATGATGCTGAGTTGAACACGTTTAAAATCATTGGAGTACTTGGAAGTGACGAATATTTCGAGTAATGTTGAAGAACCAAGGAGATCAAGCATTTGGATGAGAAGCTACAAAGTTTATTTATTTTGTAATCCATATGTATTGATAGTTTTGTCACTAAAATTGACAAAGGGGGAGATTGTTAGAGCACTACTCGATCGAACTCGTAAGTGTTGCTATCTCAAGCTTGTTTGTCAATGTTGGTGATCAAAACTATAAGTCTTGATTTCTAGTCTACTTATAGTAATGTCTCGGACTAGGATAGATTGTGTAGTTGAGCATTAGACTTCACGGCGTTCATCAATTGAAGACGAAGAACTACTATGGAGAGCTTATGGAACTTCATCAACAAAAGGTATGTGGAGACTGAAACTCATTTATCACTTGGAAAGTCTATTTCTACTCTATCTCCTATATTGAGACAAAAGTCTTATTACTATAGTTTTCGATTATGCACATTTGAGATTTCGAGCTGAGTTTAACTCGCTTACGTATTTCTCGAAATATGTGTTGGTAAGCTTTCGCTTCAACCAAGTTCATCTTATATTCTTGACGAAAGTTAAAAGATGATTATGTGAAAATCGCCGAGTAACATCTTACATGGTTTGTGTGATACAATCATTTGGTGTAGACTTGGAATGTTTCGTTATGATTATTTTAATAACTTGAAAATTGCTTTGATGCTAATAGTGTGAGAAAACGGCTATTGTCATCCTCTAAGAATGTTTCAATGATTGAAATAGAGTTTAGAGCACTTAACCAACATTGGATTATAAACATGTTGTGCACTATTGCATATATGTGATCCATGTCCGGGAACCATAGTATGCATACCCGTATGCGTACCTGTTGGTTTGAGAAATCCGGGAACCTAAGTACGCGTACCCGTACGCATACTGGCGTAAGGTTCATGTCCGGAAAATTCTGCTGGGTTTGGAGGTATGCGTACCCATTCGCGTACTGGCGAAAACCAAACTTGGTCCGGCTACTTCAAGTATGCGTACCCGTTTACATACTTGAATGGTTAAAGTTCTAAAATCGGTTGTGACATGAACAAATACATTTATATAATAAGGAATGCATTCTTTGAAAACCGTGGCCATAATGTTCATGAATTGATTCGAGTGAATCAAACCGATTTTTCTTCAATTGTGTTCTTGTATACTTCTATGAGAATATGCCTATTGAATTACTCTTTAACTAGTTTCAATTGAGTCATTTGAACTAGTTATGGTCAAGATGAATAAGGTTGATATGAGAGTGTTCATATAGCTAACCTCGGTTAACTAGTGTTGAGCCGACGTGGTGTACACGTTTAAGTACGGTTACATAAACCTAAATGAGAGTACATTTCACTTGTGTATAACAAGCTAAATTCGATCTAACGGTTGAAATATATTATCTTGTATCTAATCAGGTTTTCATCTAACAGTGAATATTGAATGCTTTGTTACCAAGGTAACTTAGATTGCAAACCCTGATTTTAAAACTATATAAAGGAGAACTCTAGCAACTGGGAAACCTAATCCCCACAGCTCCTGTGTGATACTAGTTGTGACTAGAGTCGATTCTCTTTTAACCTTAGGTTTTTCACGAAACCCTGTAGGTTAACGACTTAAAGACTTTATTGGGATTGTGAAGCCAGACCCAACTATTTTCTCTGTAGTTGCGTGTTCTGATCTTACTTGTTCTATCGTGATTGAGTATTATCTTTGCCAAGATTTGCTCGAGATTTATCTCCGATAGGTAAGATTAAAAGAAGTCACAAACATCTTCGTCTCATCGTTTGTGATTCCACAATATCTTGTTTCGCTACCATATGATTAAGATTATTGTGAGGTGATTGATAATACTAGGCTGTTCTTCGGGAATATAAGTCCGGGTTATCAATTGGTTCCTGTTCACCTTGATTTATCAAAAAACGGAACAAAACTCGTAGGTATTTCTGTGTGAGACAGATTTATCTATTCCAATAGACTTTTCTGTGTAAGACAGATTTGTTTATCAAGTCTTCGACTTTGGGTCATAGCAACTCTTAGTTGTGGGTGAGATCAGCTAAGGGAATCAAGTACGCGGTATCCTGCTGGGATCAAAGGCATAAGGAGCACGACTGTACCTTGAATCAGTGTGAGATTGATTAGGGTTCAGCTACATTCCAGTCCGAAGTTCATTGGTAGTTGGTGTAGTAACCTAAAATCTGTGAGAGGCTAGAGATGGGATTCTATGGTTTTGAAAGTGAGTTTCGGGAGGTTGAGCACGAACAGTCTTCGCCTAAACCACGCACAGTGGCCGTTCAAAGGCTGCTTCAGTCACAGGGATGGAGGTTTAGGGTTGGTCTTAGGGAGGGAAGCAGATGAAGAGAGAGATCGGAAAACAAATTATTTCTCTGAGAGGTTATGAGAAAGATGATCGTAGTTTGGAAAATAGATGACCTATTTATAGCTGAATTCTCTAATCTCAAGTCGGTGAAGATAAGGATTGCTTTCCGTGCCATGCGGAACAATTCTCCCATCTCTTCAGGAATATGGATAAACTAGGTTGAGTTTATCTCATTATTCCACCGCCTTTACTCTCTTCTGCGATGAGAAATAAGCCGGGTATTCCTCACACGTGTCGTAGACCGCAAGACCAAAACCCTAATTGATATCCCCCCATTTGTGTGAAGCTGAGTCAGCCTTTGTGATGATGTGTTGAGAGAGAAATATTCCCTTTAGCCGAGTTGGCCAAGATAGAGAGATATTCACTGTTTTGTGAGAATGACTAGGATGAGTCACGTGAAAAGGCATCTCAGGAATCGTATGCAGAGTGTGAGAGGAGCTGAGGCTGATCTCCCTCTCTCCATGGCCGGTCACATATGTCATGTGAAGACCGTATTATTGTTTGTGGGTCCCTTTGTTGAGCATGCGGAGCTCAAGAGAGCTTATCCACGTTTTTGGACAAATATGTATAGTTCAGGCTCAATTTACTAGCCGTGAGTGTGTTTGAGAGGCTGAGAAATAGGCTTGAGCGCTAGGTAAGGCGCGTGCCTATCATTTGAATCTCTCCGAGATTTTGAGGAGAGATTTGAATCCCTCCGAGATTTTGCAGAGAGATTTGAATTTCTCCGTGATTTTGCAGAGAGTTTTGAATCTCTCCGAGATTTTGCATACGGATCAAAATCTCTCCGAAGATTTTCTTAACGGATCCGTATCTCCTTGTGGTCAGCTGGGACTCGGCCTGGAGAGAGAGAAAAGGCTTTGTACGCCCGATTAATGTCTCTGCGAGACTTGGTTCACTTGTCTTTGCCCAGCGTATCTTGCAGAGATGTACTAGGAATCAACTGTGTATCCATATGATGAGCCAACAAGGCCAGTGTATCTCGAAAGGATGTTCTAGGAGTCTGTCGAAAGGGCTCAGAGGTGGAATAACCAGCGTATCTCGCGGGGATATCCTAGGAGTTATCCGGAAACCTCAATAAGTCGAGTCAGAGCCTAGAGCAGACATGACCAGTGTATCTCGCGATGATGTACTAGGAATCAGTCCTTGATCTCAAATAGGGTGAGTCGTGCTTACAGGAGATATGTATATCTCCGCTCTAGGTCATAAGTACGCTGGGGACGTATTTACGCATCTACAGAGCCTACATGACCAGCATCATCTCGTTGAGGATGTATACTAGGAATCATGGCATCACAATCAGCTGCGTCTCACGAAGACATGCTGGAATTGTGGTTGTTCTGGTTCATAAGTCTGGTAGGGACGTTTTACGCTCTACAGAACCTACGTGATCAGCAGTATCTCCTTGAGGATGTGTGCTAGGAATCACGGCATCACGACCAGCAGTGTCTCGCGGGGACGTATACTAGAAATCGTGGCTAAGGATACCTTGAGGGCCAAGGGCTTAATCTCTCCCGTGAGAGTTGAATTCTGTCTATAGGGTTGAAATGACACTTTTGTCCCTTATCCAAATTTCACCATCTACAGGGCTAGTGTCTGTAGCGGCTTAATACAGTGTGGTGTTCAAAACTGGACTAGGTCCCGGGGTTTTTATGCATTTGCGGTTTCCTCGTTAACAAAATTTCTGGTGTCTGTGTTATTTCTTTTCCGCATTATATTTTGTTATATAATTGAAATATCACAGGTTGTGCGTTGTATCGATAAATTGGTAAATCCAACCTTTGGTTGTTGATTGAAATTGATTGATCCTTGAACATTGGTCTTTGGTACCGTTAAAGTTATTTCTCTTATATTTAATCGGGCTCGCAAATTTCTATTTGCTGATTGCGGATTGAATTGAGAAATAGAGATATAAACTCTTTGATATACTTTTCTATAGATTGAGTCTGACTGTCTAGTTGATTCTCTTTAAAGTATATTGGAGTTTGTCTATTCAGATTTCCAAACAAAATATTGGGTGTGGTTGTTGTACCCCCGCTTTTTCAAAAAGTTTCATCAATAAATAACATCGGACGGCAATAATTGTTGAAACCAGTAATTGAAGCTTCGAAAGCGACAAACAAACTTTGGAACTTCTTCGTTACACTATCATACTCAAACTTGACAACACTTCCAGGATTGTAACGTTCAATGGAATCTTTATACGAAACAAAATCTGAATAGGACTTGATGTCTTCACCCCAAAGACACTCTTTAGTGAATTGTAAACCATGGTATGCCTGACTATACGTGAGATCAACTCCATATTCCAGATGCAGTAAATCTTTGACATCAGCTGCAGTCTTCTTCTTCTTTGATGCTCGAAAATCATCTATTAATATATTCTTCAGAAAAGACTTCGTCATTCTGACTTTTGATGGATCAGAACGAGCTAAATCACATGAATGCTCTCAATGATACGGCTTGCACTTAAACACACCATTAGTATTGGCAATGAGAGAGGCATGAAACGTCCAGCGACAATTTTGACTTTCCTTGTGCTTACACTCCACAGTGTATCGTGTCTGGTCACTCTTACGTAAGTAATATTTGTAACCACTCTGAACTTCATACTTTTCAACAGTATCACGACAAGCATCAACACTTTCAAACAACTGCCCGACTCCGGTTAAGATGTTAGCCTAAGCATTAGACTTCTTGGGGACCATTTTGATCAGAGATAAATCATCCGTCAAGTCTTCTACAACAGCTACCTCGTTGTTTGAAACACAACTTGATGAAGACGAAGAAGGAGCAACAGAAGAAGAAGAAGGAATAGAATCAACGCAAATCTTAAACTGGATGTTAAACTTCAACACATCAATCCTTTTTGTGATGCAGTAGTGAATGAAAAACCTCAAATCCAAATCGTGATTAATGACATGTAAAATTCATCTACAGTGTAACCAAAAAGTATGAGGTCTTCAGGGACATAAGACCAATTTTGTTTCACCACACTTATCATCTCGCTGATAGTAGTTGATTCCGAAACAGGATGCAACACGATCATATTGCAAAATTTGAACTCTGCAACAACCATCTTTAGCCTGCAACGACCATAACAGATTAACAACTCATAATTTGGGATCAAAAAACCAATGTTGACACCATAATCTGAAAACTATACAAGTTGATCCAATAAAACATGTGTCAACAACTTATGTTGACACCATAATCAAAAAAGTATCCAGGTTCTTTGTATCGACAATGACAGTTGATCCAATAAAACATGTGTCAACAACCAATGTTGACACCATAATAAGAAAATTATCCAGGTTATTTGTATCAACAATGAAAGTTAATCCAATAAACCTGCATCAACAGCCAATGTTGATACAATAATCTGAATATTGTACAAATTTTCAGCGTCAACAACCAAGATTTTCTAGGGAAAAAACAGCATAAACAGTATCATATATGTTACTTCGCATCAGATTAGTATGCAATCGGTGCAAATGTTAACCTGCTACATGAAATACTATGACTATACATGCTCTATATTAAAAATTTCTCTACAAACCATAATAAAACAGCATAAACCTAACCTAAGCTACAAATTCAATTACGTCGTACATCAGCCCCGAGAGAAAGTTATATTCAATGTCGAACGTTAGATATGTAAACTGAGTTTATCAACAAAAACATGATTACACCAACTTCTACCAGTTTATTCGTTACCAATTTGTTTTAGAAAAACATATCGAGAAGATTCTGTTGATTTTGTTGTTGATGAAGAAACGGCTCTCAGATCTCAGACTTAAAGATTCGATTGATTAAATTGATGAATACAAATTCGGTAGAAGAAGAAGAAGATGAAGATGATTTCCTGGTGATTCAAACCCTAGATTCTCAAAGAAATTTTTCAAAAAAAATTTCTTCGGATTTTCAGCTGATGAAGATCGGTTTCTCTCTCTTTCTGTTTTTGTTTCCGTTATTAACTGATTTTTTATTAAGATTAATAAATATATATGAGGGTAAATTTGTAATGTTGCAGAATCCTTAATGGACCCCTGATTAGCTTTGGATTGAGAGGGGTATATTTGTTGTGTCATAAGAGTATTTGTGAAGCCCATAAAAATGAGGGACAATTATATAATTATTAATTACCACAAAAAAGAAAACAAGTTTCTACTGGAAGCCCATCTTCAATTTTGCAATAACGGATCACTTAAAGGCTATGACCCATGACTACAGAGAGGTTTCACCCAAAAAAAATTATCCACAACAAAAGAATCCCTTAAAACCAATATTACTAATATACGTTCATCACCGCTTAAGATCAACGTGGGAACAAGATTGTTCACTGAAAAAGAATTGACCTAGTAGGCTCTACTTGTATACCATATATAATTCTCAAAATCTAAAGGAGTTGCATCAAAAGAAAAAAGAATTATCTAAAAATAAATTCACCTGTTAATATAATGTGTAAACATTCAATCAAATGTCTGCGGACATCTGCAATCCATTTAGTCTTTCCAAAATCATTGTAAGGGATTATGGAATTGGAGATAAGTCATCGAGAATTCGTGAAAAAGAAAGGCTAAGACAAACAAAGAAGAAAGTTAAGAGAGAAACAACTATTGCTCCCTAATAGTATGTATCCCAAAAGGTAAAAACAATTTCTAAGAACCCACCTTTAATATCCAAAACTGAATCCAAGATGCTTTGCAAAATCTCTGCTGATTTAATGTGCACAGGGTCGACATGAACTTGATATCTTCTTCTACAAAACACTTACAAAATGACCTTTTTGCCTGACTAGGTTTCAACAAATCAGTCAATCTTCACCGATGAATAAATGAGCTTTGTGAACCAGAAACATGCGTAGAAACCGATTGTTCCAGTTAAGACGAAGAATGCGTAGGACACAATGGTCATGTAGCCGAAATACAATACTCCGGAGACAGGCTTTGTGATTTCAAGTTTTGTGAAGAAGTAGAATGTGGCATAAAGGAAGAGGTATAGAGCGGAGGAACCTGAAGTTAAGTATGATCTCCACCACCAAAGATAATCTTCACTGCAAAGCTGAAAGTAGCAAAGCACAATTGTGATCTCGGCGCAAGTTACCACAAGGATAATAAAAACGATGAACAGGAATCCGAAGATGTAGTAGAATTGGTTCAACCAGATTGAGGTCAGGATGAAGAAGAGTTCAATAAAGACAGCTCCAAATGGAAGGATTCCTCCAATTAAGACTGAGAAGGTAGGGTTCATGTACCAGGCCTGCTCTGGGATCTGCCTTGGGATTTTGTTTGTCTTGACAGGGTCATCTATTGCTGGCTTCTTGAAACCGATGTAACTACCCACGAAGACAAGCGGAACTGAAATTCCAAACCACAGGAAGACGAGAGCAAACATGGTGCCGAATGGGACAGCACCAGAGGATTTCTCACCCCAGATCAAAGCATTCAAGACGAAGAAAATGGCAAATACAATAGCTGGAAACATGAAAGCAGTTTTGAGTGTGAGTTTCTTCCATTCAGCTCCCTTAAACATCTTGTAAAGACGAGCCGCGGCATAACCAGCGAACAGACCCATGAAAACCCATAGTAGAAGCATAGCAGTCATTAGCCCACCACGGTTTGAGGGGGAGAGAAAACCTAATACTGCAAACATCATAGTGACAAGTATCATTCCAAAAAACTGCACACCAGTCCCGACGTAGACGCAAAGCAGGTCCGAGTTTGTTGGTGGCCTAAAGACATCCCCATGGACCAGTTTCCACCCGGTCTCTTCTTGGGCTTCTTCTTGGGTTTCAAGCTGGTTGTATTTGGAGATGTCACGGTACAGAGTTCGTAGCATGATCATAGCTACCATACCGGAGAGAAATAGAACAATCATGAGAGAGTTGACAATAGAAAACCAGTGAATTTGGTCATCAGCCATAAGAAGATATGTATCCCATCGAGAAGCCCACTTGATATCGCTTTCCTGAAATTAGCAACAAAAAAAACACAATCAACCAATAAAACACAGATGGATAAACCTGATGCTTAGAATAAAAAGGTCTTTTGAAAATTATGAGGCACAGGAGTTTCACCTGGAACTCGACGTCATACGTAAAAATGATCTCCTTAGTTTCTTCTACCTCTTGTGGAGAATCTGAACTACTAACTGTTCGTTTTGCATGAGGGTCACAAGTTGTCAAACGTGTTTTCTCATTCCATTCACCTTCATATTCATGCTTCACACTGGACCATTAAATACAAATCAGATATTTAAAACAGGCAAAAACCATAACAGCATAAAACTTTGCATCATAGAAGAACAGCTATGATCTCATATGGAAGAGCCTTAGAGACTAACCTGAATGGTTTCACCTCAAACCCAACGATTCTTGAAAGATCTGTTGCTGGATCCTTGTGATACTTGACAGTAAATTGCAAGTGGTTATGAATAAAATGCTTTTCATCCTTGCTCTGCAATATAAAATATAACAGAATTAAAAAACATAATTGTTGCACACATATAAGTCACGCGCTGGTAATAAGTTGAGATAATTACTCCGGAATATTTTCCCTTAAGACCAACGAGGTACCCATGTTGGTACATTATTGCAGACTCCTGATCTAGTCTTCTTGTTGGAACAACCAAGGGAAGATTATCCAGGATCCTATAGAATGCAAAGTATAATATTTAGCATATGCTGAAATAAACTTCACAAGAGGAGAATCAAGTGAGGAATCACCACGCAGAACACACAGTGACCCTTACATATTGACACGATACTCATCGCTTATCTTTTCCTTAAATTCCTTGGTAGATTTTGCATCCAGGGTTTTGCGACAGATAATATTACACATCTCTGGTACCCTCATTTTAAACTACAATAGAAGCATTATTGTTAGCAACTAAAAGAGAATTATTAAACAGCAAGCAAGAAAAATTAAGCTGCAACAGAAATAAAACTTACCACATACGGGGAGTTTTCAATACGATCCCCGCGAAGAACTTCCCCAAGATTCTCTGCATTATCAACAATAGATTCTGGGCTACAATATGGAATAGAATAGTAGGAGTACGGAAGTTGTGTTTTCGTAGAGGTCAATTTGTTCACTTTCACCTTCAGCAGATCACCCTGCAGTCAAAAAGCAGAAAAGATGAACCCAGAAACTTATAAACATGGATAAGAAACAATAAACAGCATATGCATCATGGCATTGTATGTCGACCATTGTCAGAACTGTTCTAAGCAAATTATGGAAGCAACTGGGAATACTTTCCACGTTCACCGCTACAGTATACACTCACTAACTGGGTGATATTTTTCTAGGGCTAAGAGCCTGATCTACTTGTTTCTCTACTATGGTCAAAGGTGATGGATTAGTCAGGTCTATTTGTCCTCTCTGTGAAGGTCAATGGCTTGGCACGATTGTTAATGTGATCCGCCTACAGACAAGTTATTTGAGGTTTCTTCAAAAAAGGCGGTTAATAGTACTGTTCAGTAATAATAAATACATTTTAGCACGAAAATTAACAAGCTTCATACGTTGTAGTTACCTCATCTAGACTTGATTGTCACACTCGTTACTAACTTCTTTAATTATTATTTTAATTTACCATCTATTGGATGTACTGGTTTTGCTCCTTTTCGCATCTAAAATATTGTAGATATTCATTTATGAAGACTGAAATAGACAAGGGTTAGTCACTTATCAATAAAGAACCTTTGATATGCACAAGCATCAAGTCCAGGCATCTTCTAACACTTAATGGCATTTAAGTTCTATAATAGCATAGCCTCCACTGGGCACAGATTAATAACCCATTCAATGCCATGATTGATAATTAAGAAAAATAACATCCAATGACCCCATCATTGCCATGAAAAAATTATCTTGCTTACTAATGGGAAACCCATCTCCACAAACTTGCCACTAACAGGTATCCAGACTACTCATCACATGCAAGTTTAACTTGGTTTAGTGTCCATCTACAGGTGCCTACTACGACTTCAGTCAGTGCCAATGTCCTACCTGGTTGAGTGTTTGTCCTCTACACTCTCAAGTCAGCTCCAAAACAACAATAGAGGGAATTACAAAAAGCAAGTTTCTACAATGAACAATTCATTTCGAAATCCAATGCATATGACATTGTCAGCTTCAAGTGATAGCTAGTGATCAGTAACAACTCAGCATTTTCTAGTCTAAGTTGATAACTAAAATCTCAATGTACAAACTCGGGAAATCCCAAATCACTCGAGAAGAACAAATTTGAACAAAATACTCAGATCTTAATAAATTCTCTACAGATTTAGAATGAGTAACTAAATAATTTTACGTAACCAAAATTAAGAACATATCAGATCTGAGTAAAGTAAGCAGATCACGTAAAAGACACCGACAAGATCTATCTAAAAAAAAAATGAATTGGGAGTAACTAACCTTAGCGAAATCCTCCGGTGCAACACCAGGTAAATAAAAAGAAGATGCGTGGTGAATAGACAGAAGAAGAATCACTGAGATACAGAGGTGAAACCTGAGAGATCGATGAATATCCATTTTGAAATTCACCGACATTTAATATACAGAAGAAGAGAGGAGGAGGAGAAGAAAAAGAAGATAACTAAATCTTGAATTCCAGATTGAATACTTTTCTGAGATCTAACAATTTCTTTCTTTTTTGTTTTTCCTTCTACAACTTAGTTACTCTCTCTCTCTGTACTCTCTGGAACAGGAGCTACACCAATTTCGCGGAATTAAAAGATTTTAATTGTCACGATCTCTTGGAAGGTCTCGTTCCTTGTTTTCGACACTTAAAACGATAGACTAGGTAAAATATAACCCTAGATCTGAATTCATTTACCATTTTGCCTGTCTAAGATTGCATTTTACCGAATCCAAAATGGACTGGACTTTTCTAAAGAACCGTTTCTTAGAGCATATCCTATGGGTAAAATGGAGACTAACTCTTTCATATGAAAGACTGCTCGCCCAGATGAACGAGTGAAGCCACTATGGGCAAATAAGAAATAGACACTACACGGGAGAAAGTCTCCCATTTATTTAAAAAAATCGAATTAGACGGGGGACAATCCCCCGTCAAAAAAAAAAGCAAAAAAAAAGCTATTTAGACGGGGATAGTCCCCGGTCCAAAAAGAAAAAAAAACCAAAAATACTACTTTGACGAGATAGTTCCCCGTCCAAAAAAAAAACAAAAATTACTACTTTGACGGGGATAGTCCCCCGTCCAAAAAAAAAAGCAAAAAAAAAAAAACCTACTTCAAAAAGTTGACGGGGACAGTCCCCCGTCTAGTGTTACACTCCCAACCACTCGTTCATCTGAACGAGTGTATGAACGTGTTTGGGGGAAAAGTGGGGCAAAGACTACCCATAGCAGCCTCTAATCTGCTCAAATTGGTAGTGCACTCCTTCATTTGAAAGAGTGACACTACCCATAGGATTTGCTCTTAGGCACCACCCTTTTTGGTGGGGACCATTATGTGATAAGAATATCTACCCTATAGTTATAAGGGGTGTCCTAAAAGTGGAAATGACTAACTTACCCTTAACCTAAATTAATTTATAACTAACCTAATAACCACAAATATATATATATAACGCAATCATTAACAAAACAAAATCAAAACTATAACAAACTCATTAAATTTAATTTTTCACAAACCCATCATTTTTACAGGGCTCATCTTCTTCTCTTCTTCCTTCTTCCTTGCTGTCGTCGATTCAAAGAAATTTCCACAAACCCATTACTTGTGATTCATTTTTGGTTAAAAAAATGAGTAGTAATCATCAAAATGAGTTGAAAATGGAAGTTGCAGAGAGAAGTTCGGCTAGGAATTATGTAAAAACTTTGTCGAACTAGCCGAACTCAGCTTTAATGGAGTTTTTTCTTTCAGAGAAAAGTTCGGTTACATCGCAAAAAAGAATTCATAGCCGAACTTTTAGTTCGGTTACGTCGCATATTTTTTTCCTAGACCCCGAAGTTTTCTCTGAAAATATATTGAGATTGGTTACGTCCAAATTTTTTCCTTAGCTGAAATTTTTAGTTCGGTTACGTCGCAATTGTTTTCTTCTAACCGAACTTTTCTCTGAAAGAAAAAACTCCATTAAAGCTGAGTTCGGCTACCTGTGTTTTCAGAAATATTAGCCGAATTATACTTGCAGATGATTTCGGCTACTTGTTCTTCAGATGTCGTAGCCGAACTTTATTTCCATGGCCGAAATCAGTTTATAAAAAATTTATTTTTTCAAAAGTTTGGCCAATTCAAGCAACATTAACTAAATTTGAAGTATACCTAAGTACCCAAAAACCTCAATTCAAAATCAATCATCTTAAAAGCAAAAAAAAAAAAAACCAAACCAAAACCCTATTTTTCTTCTCAAAAATTATTTCTAAAACACCCAACTAATTAATTTAACCTCACTAATCACTAATTAATTTAATTATTTAACTAATCATTACTCTAACTAATTTAACTCAGAAGGGTAAGTTTGGTATTAACAAAAATACTTAGATAAGGGGTGACTTAGAATTACTTCTAATATCCACCCAAAAATGAAATCATGGTCCCCACGAAAATAGGGTGGTGCCCAAAAAACGATTCTTTCTAAATGGACATTCGTCGCAATCGGGGTTCGTCTCTTCTGAACAAGAAAGTTACAGCCTATCATTTCATCCTAGGCCCAATTAAGTAGTTATAGTAGAACGATTTTTTATTCCCGAGGAATTTGAAGGGGACTATTCCTCCATTTTGGTTGTTATCTATTATCTACCTATTACTATTATAAAGCCAACTCCCCTTAGGCGTAGTTCATGAATAGTTCTTGAAGCTGCAATTTTTGAAAACACGAGTTTGCCTTTAGTTTTATAGCTTTATCAAAAATGTTATCTAAATTAAGTGAGGCTTGTTAGAGCACTACTCGGTCGAACTCGCAAACGTTGTTATCTCAAGCTTGTTTGTCAAGTTTAGGTGATCAAAACTATGAGTCTTGATTTCTAGTCAACTTATAGCTATGTCTCGGATTAGTTGAGCTTTAGACTTCACGGCGTTCATCGATTGAAGACGAAGATCTACTGAGGAGAACTTGGAGGAACTTCATCAACAAAAGGTATGTGGAGACTAAAACTTATATATCACTCAGAAGTCTATTCTATTCTATCTCCTAACGAGACTAAGTCGTATAGCTATATAAACTTTTACATTATACACATTTGATATTTCGAGCCGAGTTTAACTCGCTTATATCTTCTCGAAATATGTGTTGGAAAGCTTTTTGCTTTAGCTACGTTCATCATTATTCTTGACGAGTTTAGTTGGAAACAATTTATTTATTGGAAACTAAATAATGAGTCAAAAGATGATCATGTGAAAATTTCCTTGAAACATCTTACATGATTTGTGTGAGACATTCATTTGATGTAGACTCGGAATGTTTCGTATTGATCATTCGATCACTTGAAAATTACTTATAAGCTAATAGTTTGTGTGAGACAGCTATTGTCGTTTTCTAAGGATGTTTCAATGATTGAAATGGGAGTTTAGAACAAATAATCATTGTCTGGATATAGCACGGTATGCATACCATACACCAGAAGTTTTGTTAACGAGGAAACCTCAAATGCACAAAAACCCCTGGACCTAGTCCAGATTTGAACACCACGCTGTATTAAGCCGCTACAGCCTCCATCCTACTACAAATTAACTTCGGACTGGAATGTAGTTGAGCCCTAACCAATCTCACACTGATTAAGGTACAGTCGCGTTCCTTACGTCTCTGAATCCAGCAGGATTCTACGCACTTGATTCCCTTAGCTGATCCCACCCACAACTAAGAGTTGCTACGACCCAAAGTCGAAGACTTGATAAACAAATTTGTCTCCCACAGAAAAGTCTATTCTGATAGATAAATCTGTCTCCCACAGAAATACCTATGAAGTTTTTGTTATGTCTTTTGATAAATCAAGGTGAACAGGAACCAATTGATAATCCGGTCTTATATTCCCGAAGAACGGCCTAGAAATATCAATCACCTCACAATAACTTAACTATATGGTTGTAGAACAAGTTATTGTGGAATTACAAAGAATGAGACGAAGAGCTTTGTGATTACTTTTTATATCTTACCTATCAGAAATAAATCTCAAGCAAATCTTAGAGAAGATAGTACTCAATACGATAGAACAAGTAAGATCAGAACACGCAACTGCAGAGAAAATAGTTGGGTCTGGCTTCAGAATCCCAATAAAATCTTTAAGTCGTTAACCTATAATGGTTTTAGGAAAAACCTAGGTTAAAGGAGAATCGACTCTAGTCGCAACTAGTATCACACAGGAGGTGTGGGGATTAGGTTTCCCAGTTGCTAGAGTTCTCCCTTATATAGTCTTCAAATCAGGGTTTGATAGCTTTATAACAAAGCAATCAATATTCACCGTTGGATGAAATCCTGATTTAAGATTCAAGCTAAGTTTGTTTAAAACCAAAGAAATATCTCTCCACCGTTAGATGGTCTTAGCTTGTTACACACAAATGAAATATACCTTCATTTTGATATGGGTAACTGTACCTAAACGTGTATATTGAGTTGGCTCAATAACAGTTAACTGAAGTTAGCCATATGAACACTTTTGTATTGACCACATTCATCTTAACACTTCTAGATCAAATGATAATCAAATGAAACTAATTGTGTTACTCATAGAGTTGTTCAATCTTTTATATTCTCATAGAGGTATACAAGACACAATGGAAGCAAAATCGGATTGATTCAAAAGAATCAATTCATGAACATTTTAGCCACGGTTTGCAAAGATTGCATTCCTTGATAAATAAATGTATTTGTTCATGAGTATGAAATCATACTTAACCGATTTTAGAACTTAACCACATAAGTTTGAAAACGGGTACGCAAACTTAAGTTTCAGACTTGATCTTTTCCCACAGTTCACAAACGGGTACGCATACTGTCGTTCCGGACCGAACTAAGGTGAAATAGTTTGGAAACGGGTACGTAAACTTAGTTCCCGGACTTTAACAGTTAAAACCGTTCGCATACTGGTATGCATACTTGGTTCCCGGACTTGAAATATTCTTACAACAGTTTGCATATGGGTATGCATACTGTGCTATATCCAGACAATGATTAATTGTTCTAAACTCCCATTTCAATCATTGAAACATTCTTCGATGACGACAATAGATGTCTCACACAAACTATTAGCTTATAAGTAATTTTCAAGTGATCGAATGATCAATACGAAACATTCAGAGTCTACATCAAATGACTGTCTCACACAAATCATGTAAGATGTTACAAGGCGATTTTCACATGATCAACTTTTGATTTTTGTCAAGAATAATGATGAACGTAGTTAAAGCAAAAATCTTTCCAACACATATTTCAAGAAAGATATAAGCGAGTTAAACTCAGCTCAAAATATCAAATGTGTGTAATGTAAAGTCTATATAACTATACGACTTAGTCTCAATTGGAGATAGAATAGAATAGACTTCTGAGTGATAGATGAATTCAAATCTCCACATACCTTTTGTTGATGAAGTTCCTCCAAGCTCTCCTCAGTAGATCTTCGTCTTCAATCGATGAACGATGTGAAGTCTAAAGCTCAACTACACATTTTATCCTAATCCAAGACATAGCTATAAGTAGACTAGAAATCAAGACTTATAGTTTTGACAACTAAACTTGAAAAATAAGCTTGAGATAGCAACGCTTGCGAGTTCGACCGAGCAGTGCTTTAACAATCTCCCCTTTTGTCAATTTTAGTGACAAAACTATCAATACATATGGATTACATAATAAATAAACTTTGTAGCTTCTCATCCAAATGCTTGATCTCCTTGGTTCTTCAACATTACTCAAAATATTCGCCACTTCCAAGTACTCCAATGATTTTAAACGTGTTCAACTCAGCATCATAGTTGTCGAAGATCTGTAGCTATAACAATGAGAAAACAATTGCTCTCAATTATTGTTATACAATGTCATAGTATTATTACACAGCATCAAAGTTCAATTGTATCACAACTTTGACAATAATACTACAGTGATATGTATCACTCCCCCTTAGTCACTCCTTCACCCCCCAATAAACCCCCCCCCCCCCTTTACATAATGATCCGTAAACCATATGTATGTAGTGGGAACTACAAAATAATTCTCCCCCTTTTTGTCAATATGAATTGGCAAAGGTACGAAAACTAACGGGATGAAATTCTCAAAGAGATTATTCATGACTAATAGAGAACATATCAACTTTGGTTTGATGATTTCACATAGTCGAAACTTAGTGTATTCATCAAGGATTTTATAAATATACAAGATAACTCCTACAATATTCCACAGCTGCACTCCCCACAAAGATTTGGCAATTAAGCACAAGTTCAATTAAGAACTCTCCCCCATAAAATGTCATTCTCGAAAGAACAACAAGAGCGACCTTACTTTTACAAGAAAATAAGGATTTCTTTGGACATTAACAAATCACATGAAACATGAATTTGTATCCAGAAAACTCAAATAAATTAACCACAAGAAGACCTTAATAATTAATTTAATCGGAAATGCTCAACATAAGAAAACTTACGGAGCCATACAGTACTTTCACATAGAAGTGGATCAGGGAAAGATCAATACTGCGGAATATTCAAAAGTTCATTCTATCTTTTATCAATATTTGCATAATGACATAATAGACTTAACTTTTGACATATATGGGACAATCATAGTTCACGGACGTAAACACACATATCCCATAACATTATTTGAAATATATGAAACCAACAAAGATTAATACTGCAGAATCATCTTCCAAAATAACTTAGAATTTAAATAAATAAATCAAAAACATTTCAAGATGAAAATCGTTGGCAATAGCTATGTGTAATCACAATATTTGCTATTCTAAACTCTAGTTATCCTTCTTAAAACACAATAATAAATTCCCATAAGAAGTTTCCTGGACATTAAGATTCTTGAAAAATTCTTTATTGTCCCTGAACTCCTTGTCGTCAACAGACATTGGAACCTAAGGTTCATGAAGAAAGGAGTCAATTCCAACGAACCTTCTAGACTGATGTCGAACCAGGGAATTCTGAATTTCAAGAGTTCTTAGAGCAATAACCTTTATTTGCTGAATCTCCTTCCTTGTTTCCTTCAACTCTTTAAGAACACCAGAAAACTTCTGAAGGTTAGAGGGGATAGCCCTTGGTTTCTTCATATTCTTCCATTTTCTCTTCAAAGTTGTAGAGGAAAGAGATTTATCTTTCTCTTTCATGATTGATGGCTTAACAATCATATTAACATCTTTTCCATCAGAAGACATGATGCTTGGAGTTTCCATTCAAATATGGGATTGTGAGAGAAATACACAATACAAGCTCTACAAGCAGTCTTGTGATAATAAGAGGTTTCAGGGAGGGAAAAAGGAATGTAGGGTTACAGAACCTTTATATAGAGTAAAAATGATTCGCGTACGACCAATTCATAACCCTAAAGAAGGTAGAATTGTCGATTTTAACCCTTTTTCAATGAACAAAAAGGAAATCCTTTTCAATACCAATTTATGATATGAAAAGATCAACAAAATTCCAGAAAAACAAAAACAAAAACAAAAAATTTCTTTCCTAAAGCCTGATTTGTGCTCAACTCTTGTCTCTTTGAAACCAGGCATATGAGACAAGATGCACTTCCAACACAATTAAGCTGTGTTGGGGTGAACAATAATCTGTCCACCATACACTTCTTGTACGGAATTCTTAATATCCTTTTTCACAAAATGTTTAGACCTTGTTCTTTTCTGTAGAGGTCTAACTTTTTCTTTAGAAATTAACTTCTCCGGAGATGAGTTGAGTTTACATACCTCGGATGAATTCGACTTCTGAACAAGTTTGAGCTTGTTTGCTAATCGATTTGCTCTCCGTTGAAGTTTGTTGACATATCTTATTTCATGTTTATACTTGAAACACTTAGAGAGTTCATGACCCTTAAGAGTACAATAAGAACATGTCAATGTGGAGGACGGTTCAGACACCATAGCTAAGCATATTGCTAAACAAATTGAGGTACCTGAAACATGTGAGATAGAATTTTCAGTAGACAGGGAAAAATCCATTTTATCCTCCAAAGCGGTTGAAGAAGTTTCTCCCGGTAGAAAATCAAGATTGATGTACGTATTGCTACAATTATCAAAATCAATAATTTCACCAAGGAGTGCAACACTTGACTTTTCATCTTCATTTGTATCATAGTGATCAGACATTTCATCAAGAGTTGCAGCAAGATCTTTGTTCCCAGTGTATTTTCTATGATTTGGACACTCAATAGAAAAATGACCTGAAAAGACGAGGGTACCCAAATACACCATAATCTTTAAATTATCCTCCTATAAGTCCTCTTACCGAAAGTAATTGTCTATGGACAAAGTCGAGACAATACGACATATCGGTATTCACACTTTGTGTGATTGTCTATGGATACGAAATCGAGACAATACAACTATCAAAGTGTGATTACTTGATAATAGGTTCGGACTTAACCAAACTCTATAGGATCACTAAAAAGTAAAGCGGAGTTAACGTTTGTGTAATTTATTTTAAATTATAATAACAATAATTATAATTGCGGAAAGGTAAAGTAAATGACACAGTAAAGAGGAAACCTCAAATGCAGAAAAACCCCGGGACCAAGTACAAAATTGAATACTCTCAGAATTAAGCCGCTATACAAAATTTAAACCAACTTCGTATAGTTGAGACCAAAAACCTACCCCTAGTTCACTTAGTTTCCTCAGAATCCCTGCGCTTCCGACTTCAATGAGTGCACACAGTAGAACAATTCCTTTGGATCGCATTCTAAACAGTAAAGGAAAAAAAAAATATGTTTGGAAACAACTCTATTGATTCTTTAAGATAAAGATATTTCAAGTCATATGCAAACGCTCTTCCGTTTAAGCTAATAAACTACTCTGCCTGGTTAGATCAATCCAATCTCTATTACCTAAGTAATAAGATTCGGATTTGTAACAATCAAAATAGATCTCAAGAGAACTATTAGGCGTTACCGATCTCACGCAAATAATCAATCGAATAAATCCGATTCTAGTTGGATCCCAGCCGATCAAGGTTTGTGAAACACAAAGATATGAGAAACCAAAAAGAAATCTTATTCGTCTTCAAATCTTCTTTAATCTTCAATTAAAACCTGCATACCACCACTTGAATCTCTTGTGATCAATCACGCACAGAACGGAGTTTGTTAACAGTGGATTATCACAAGATGTCTTTAGATCTACAAACAGTTCTAAAGATCTCGTCGATACTTCGATCTAGTTTGAGTGAATCTTATATCAGAAGAGAAGATTCTTAAGAATAAACAAACTAGGTGCAATCAAAGTTTCAACAACCGTTAGCCAATCAAATCAATCGAAAACTAATAACACTGCAATTATCTAGTTTCCCACCAACGGTACTCGTAGAGCTTCTTGATCCCACATAAATCTTTAAACGAGCGGTCGTAAGAGATTTCGCCTAATTAGGGTACTTTCCTCTCCGATTAGACGGCTCCACCAGAAACAACAAAAAGATGAAGTTTGCCTGGCTCTTAGGATAGTTTGCTAGAAATGCAAACTTAGGTATTTATAGACCAATGATATTTGGACACCAAGGAATTTCCAAAACCGAAAGTATTCTCAAGATATGCAATAAATGCCCATTCGGTTTTCATAATTCAAGTAAATGCTTTGTCCAATATTTCCCAAAATCTCTCAATAGAAAATCTCCAATTAGTAAATGCACATTACTAATTATATTCTCTAGACATATGCATTTAATTGCTGTTAATTAAAGCATATAAAACTAACAACCTTAATTAAAAGATTCTTAATTTATTTCGGAACATGATCTCCTTAAGTACTAAGGAATATCTTTGAACAATAAAAGGTAAGAGTTATTATACGTGTTCAAAGAATGTTGACATCTCTTCTTTGTAAATCCTCTTTCATATTTACAATCTTGGAATCGATTATACCACACTTCTAAACAAGTTTAGAATTGGTTAATCTATATTCCAAGAAATCTATGTGATTGATCAAATATCAAATCACAATCAAGGGGTCAATCGGTTCTACCAATCACTAGGATCGATTATACCTTAATATGGATTACTTGTGATAGGACACACAAGTTACCAGGACCGGTTTCATCAATTACCAGGACCGGTTACCATATACTCATGGTATTGCTTGTGATCAGTTACACAAGTCACTAGGATAGGTTACACCAATTACCAGGATTGGTTACACCAATTACTAGGATCGGTTACACCAATTACAGGGATCGATTACATAACTCTTTTGTGATCGGTCACACCAATTACTAGTATCGGTCACACCAATTACAAATATCGATCATACCATCTCAGGTGATTACTTAGGATCGGTTATACTAATTAATAAAAACTAGTCATACCAAATCATAAGTCAGGCATTGTGATTAGTTATACTAAGATACATCACAAGTTATGTGAAAATACGATGGTGCCCAAATACAACACAATCATTAAAATATCCACCTATAAGTCCTCTTACCGAAAGTGATTGTCTGTGGACAAAGTCGAGACAATACGACATATCGGTATTCACACTTTGTGTGATCGCTATGGATACGCGATCGAGACAATACAACAATCAAAGTGTGATTACTTGATAATAGGTTCGGACTTAACCAAACTCTATAGGATCACTATCAAGTAATACGGAGTTAACGTTTGTGTATTCTACTTCTAATTATAATAAACAATTATAATTGCGGAAATTGAAAAGTAAAAGACACATCAAGATTTTGTTAATGAGGAAACCGCAAATGCAGAAAAACCCCGGGACCAAGTCCAGAATTGAATACTCTCAGAATTAAGACGTTATACAAAATCTAAACCAACTTCGTATAGTTGAGACCAAGCAACTAAACCTAGTTCACTTAGTTTCTTCAGTATCCCTGCGCTTCCGACATTCAATAAGTGCACGCACCTGAACAATTCCTTTGGATCGTATTCCAAACAGTAAAGGAACAATACATCTGTTTGGTAACAACTCTATTGAATCTTTCCAGATAAATATATCTAAAGTCATTTGCAAAGACTCTTCCGTTTACACTAATAAACTCCTTTTCCTGGTTAGATCAATCTATCCAACAACTACCAAAGTAGCAGAGTTTAGATTTGCAATCAATCAATATAGAATCCTACAAAAAACTATAAAGCGATGCCGATCTCACGCAACTAATCAATCGAATAAATCCTATTCTAGTTTGATCCCAGCTGATCAAGGTTTGTGCAACACAAAGATATGAGAAACCAAAAAAAAATCTTATTCGTCTTCAAATCTTCTTTAATCTTCAATTAAAACCTGCATAACACCACTTGAATCTCTTGTGATCAATCACGCACAGAACGGAGTTTGTTAACAGTGGATTATCACAAGATGTCTTTAGATCTAAAAACAGTTCCAAAGATCCCGTCGATACTTCGATCTAGTTTGAGTGAATCTTATATCAGAAGAGAAGATTCTCAAGAATAAACAAACTAGGTGCAATCAAAGTTTCAACAACCGTTAGTCAATCAAATCAATCGAAAACTAATAACACTGCAATTATCTAGTTTCCCACCAACGGTACTCGTAGAGATTCTTGATCCCACATAAATCTTTAAACGAGCGGTCGTAAGAGATTTCGCCTAATTAGGGTACTTTCCTCTCCATTTAGACGGCTCCACCAGAAACAACAAAAAGATGAAGTTTGCCTGGCTCTTAGGATAGTTTGCTAGAAATGCAAACTTAGGTATTTATAGACCAATGATGTTTGGACACCAAGGAATTTCCAAAACCGAAAGTATTCTCAAGATATGCAATAAATGCCCATTCGGTTTTCATAATTCCAGTAAATGCTTTGTCCAATATTTCCCAAAATCTCTCAATAGAAAATCTCCAATTAGTAAATGCACATTACTAATTATATTCTCTAGACATATGCATTTAATTGCTGTTAATTAAAGCATATAAAACTAACCTTAATTAAAAGATTCTTAATTTATTTCGGAACATGATCTCCTTAAGTACTAAGGAATATCTTTGAACAATAAAAGATAAGAGTTATTATACGTGTTCAAAGAATGTTGACATAAACTAGTCATACCAAATCATTAGTCAGGCATTTTGATTAGTTCTACCAAGATACATAACAAGGTTACGATCGGTTCTACCATCTCACACATATTTGTAATCCAAAGATTTGCAATGAATAGCCGTACCAATAAGCCTAGTGATTTCCCTTTCGATTCATAAAACAAGTTCATGAATGTACTTCCTTTAAACAAATGTAAAACATTGTTTCCTATGATGAAATCTTCACCTTTACCCATACACATAATCATAACAGGATTCATAAGATTATGTCGATGTCATATCTATGAAGTTCAAAAGATAAGTGTTATACTTCGTAGTCTAATTCCCTAATACTATGATCATGTGATCATGTCTCACTACTAGAGTAATATATCCATACACAGCTTCGTAGTTATGTTTTCAATATAACACGACTTGAAAGATACGTTAGGAATGAAACAGTCCAAGTCAATATTACTAACCTCAAGAGGAAAGATGATGTTGTCGTTGTAGCTCGTTACTTCTTCACGTTCTTCAGGTACACCATTTTTCCTGATTAGCAACTAAATTTAGCAACAACTCTTATGCAGTTGCGAATTTGCAACAGAATTTGCAACGACTTCAAAATTCGCAACTGCTTGTTGCGGTTGCGAAATTTGCAACTGACCATCAACTGTTGCAGTTCGCAACTGTTGAACATACCACATGTTCTACCTGCTTGTGTGCAAGGTAACACCTAAACTTCTGATGTGCGATCTGGCTGTGTGGCTGGCAACACCAGTGTTTATTTCAGCCTTAATATTTGCAATTGTTTTGAATGGAAAGATCATTCCACCCTCTTTTTCATCTAATATCTAGCCCTATCCCCCATATCTTTTTCTTATTTAACTCCATCGAGCAACCTTACTTCTTCTTATTTCACTTCACTGAGAACCCAAACTCGGATACGGTTCGTCTTCTTCTTTGTTCATCCAAGTATCTAAACCTTATATCAGCATCTTTTCTTTCTCACCTTCTATCGGCGTCTTTTCTTTCCCCTTCATCTTTCTCTTCTTCTTCTTCTCATCCACCACCTACCACGAGACTGTAGATTTAGGTTAGAATACTAAGGATGCAAATCAAAGCGTTTTGAAGCTTTATTAGGTGTTATTTATAGATTTTTATATATATTCTTCTATAATATCACTTCTTCTGATTAGAAATTGGAATAATTTAAAGCTAGGGTTTCAAATTTGGGGCAATTGTTTTTCGGATTTTAGGGTTTTATTTTATAAATTGGCAAAATATTCTGAACTGGGTATGTGTTCAGTTTCGTATTTTGATTTTGATTCATCATTAATTGGAAATTGGGTTTTTATTTTAATTTTGTACATCAACTGATCAATTTTGATTACACTCAGATTTTGGTAACTGCTACTGATAATGTTGGATTCAAACAGTTGCAGGGTATTCGTAACGGTCTACGTGGTGATTCTGTTGTATTGATAGGAAGGAACACTATGATTAAACGTTCTGTTAGACTTCATGCTGAAAAAACTGGAAACTAGGCTTTCCTTAACCTCATTCCTCTCTTTGTTGTAAGTATTTTTTTAATCTAGTGTTTTGATTAGTTTTTGATTTTTGGGATTTGGTTTTGATTTGTTGATTGGGTTTTTGGTATGTAGGGAAATGTTGGATTGATCTTCACTAAGGGGGATTTGAAGGAAGTCAGTGTGGAAGTGGCTAAGTACAAGGTTTGTTTACTTGGTTATGTTTTTAGTTTGGATTTGCTGGTTAGACTAGAAGTACTTGTTTTTGCGGTATTCATATGATTGATGAAGTTAGACTCTCTTGAGTGTAATTCAGGAGTAGCACTACATAAACTAGACGCTCTAAAGTGTTTAAATCGGAGATACCTGTGTAATGATTACTCATATTGTTGTCAATATCACTATGTTCATGGATCCATGAAAGATACTCTTAAAATTTTGGTTATTTGACACAAAAAACACTTGAAAATAATTGTTAATATATATGATTGAAAGGCTTATTCAAGCATATATAGATTCACAACTACCCCAATATTCATTATCCAGTTAGTTTGATTCATGTTCGTGAATTTCTAATTGTATACAAATGATTAGGTCTAACATATCTTTCCTTGTCTTTTAATTTCCATTTTAATGACTACTCTGAAGATATATAACTATGGTATGTTTGATATATTTAGGCAACTGCTACCGGTGGTGGACATGGTATGCATTTTGTTGTCTATGATTCACTGTCATGCAAGTAGAAAACTTTTCTCATGTTCATCTACGTATCTCTTTGTTCTATTGATGCAGTCTAGAAAAGGATGGAAGTTTTTTTTTATTTTTTCTATAATCTTTTTAAGAGTATGGAACATCTCAGATTCTCAAATGCATGAGCTTTATTTCATTCACTTGTCTTGTTGGCACTTTGATAGGTTGAATATGCAAGACTGGGTCAGAGACCTTGTGCAACATTCTCAACTCCAATTTGATTTCCTGATTTATTTGGTGCATTGCCTGACATGCTTTTGTTCTTTAATGAAGATCTAATGTGACTGTAAGAAGGGAGCTTCACACTCCAGCTTCTGATTGTTCTTGTATTCAATTGGAATTCGACATATTAGACACTGGGTTTGTGTAAGTTCCTTGTAATATCTTAGTTCCTTGTTTCTATTAAATTTCTGTACATATGTGTGTGGTTTTGTTCTCTTTTATGTGATTAGGTAGGTGACTTCATCTAAGGTCATTTGAATCGCTAGTAGCCATCAGAGAGGAATATCAATCCCTGGTACGTACTTTTCTTTATGCTTATGCTTTCATGTTTACATGGGTGAATACTAACGTTCGGTATACTTTTTTGAGAGGTAATGATCACTATTGCTGGGTGACAAGTGAATTGCGTGAGGAATGGGATCAACTTATGCCCCAGTGTGCATTATTCAGTTAATGCACACTGGAAACTCTAGCTAGAGCAGCAGCAACCATTGGGGAGAGAAGAAGAAGAAGAAATCAGCCATGGGTAGGAGTAAGTTTTCCCCTGAATCCTTTTTCTATTCTTATGTATGATTATTGCTTGATAATCTGTTCTTCGATCTAGATTTACAAATACGTTTCTACAGGATCGGCTGGATTAAGAAATCTTGAATCATGTTATGCTTGTTAGGGTTATGCTCGTCGTTGTATTTATCACGTATGATAAGGTAGATGGTTCAGTTATCTAATTGAGAATCGTGTTGAAAACATTCAACACTAGAGGATTATTTGTGTTGGTTCCATAATCTTTAGTAGTTACTATGTTGACCAGCTTAAATGTCCCCCCTTCTTTCTGATTCTAGGTTGCACATCCTTTAAGAGAAGCATGCTATCTTCACATGAATATCTTTAATCTAATTGTATATCCCTGTCTGTTAAGATGTGATTCCTTAGTGACTGGGAGCTGATGACCTTTGTCAGATCTAATGTGGTTGTTTGCTTTCAGTTCTGTTATCTTCACTGTACAGGGTTTGAGTCTTTTTTCTTATACTTGTTGCATTGATTAAATATTGTAGGACCTACTAGGTGTTACAGGCATATTAAGAACAAGCCTTACCCATAGTCAAGGTATTGTCGTGGTGTACCTGAACCAAAGATTAGGATCTATGATATTAACATGATTTAAGAAAGGAGGTGATGAGTTCCCTTTCTATGTCCATTTCGTGAGTTCCCTTTCTGTGTCCATTAGAATTTATGATGTTGGCAACAAGAACATGACCAAGTTTGTTGGGAAAGATGCTTTTCATTTGAGAGTCAGGGTACATCCTTTCCATGTCTTGCATATCATCAATCTCTTGTTCAGTAATATCATCTGTTTATATACAGGTGATACATTACGAGCTTCCTAGCACTTTGGAGATCTATCTCATAGGTCTGGTAGAACAGGACGTGCTGGAAAGATGGTGATAATGCAGTGAAGGAATGATTCTATTCATCCTCCTGTCATTCATACCCCCTGCTGACAGGTATGTGTTATACTGAAATTTTCTTTAAGAGGAAACATAAAATTAGAACCTATATACCAGTTATAACACATCAGGGAAAACCAAAAACAAAAATGCTACGACCTATGTAATATGATTCTAAAGTAGTAGTTAGGGTATGCCTTAGGTTCTAATTTTCCTCTATATGCTGGCTTATATAATCTCTGGAACTTAAACTCATAACTGAACTTGAGAAATATACTGAAATTTTCTATCATTTGGTTGTTCATATCATTCTTCAGAAACTTAAGAAATGTCTCCTGAAAGTTATCATCTTCTCATTATTTAGAAATTGAACTTCATTGGGTATTGATTGTATATTATTGGCCTGAATATATTGTTCAAATGGAAGACTTTGTTATTCGGTGTGGCACTCAATGTTCTCTCAGTGGTAATCTACCTGAATTTAGAAACTGAACTTCATTGGGTATTGATTGTATGTTATTGGCCTGAATATATTGTTCAAATGGAAGACTTTGTTGTTCAGTGCGCACTCAATGTGTCTCTCAGTAGTATTCGGCCTGGATTTTGCCTGAAAATGTTGCAGGGAACTCTTGACTAGGTCAACGAAAAATTGACTTTTTTTTTTATGTTGCAAAAATTTAGCAACGGCCAACAACTGTTGCTAAATTTAGAACCAGAATAGTAAAACCGGGTCCGGCTAAGATTAGCCGTTCTAAGTTTTTTTGGTTCTAAATTTCGCAACTGCTCGAGGTTGTTGCGACAAGAATATAGCAACAATGAACAACTGTTGCTAAACATATTCGCAACGGCTGAAACCGTTGCAAAGTCAATACAAAAAAACAGTTGGCTGAACCGAAAACCGTTGCGATTTTTTTTTACAACGGCTTAAGAGATGTTGCAAAAAAAATGCAACGCCACATTTCGCATCGGCTGGCTGCTGTTGCAAGTCCCTTTTGCAACTGCACGTAGCCATTGCTAATCCCTAAAAATGGTGTAGTGGGTCTTCGAGTAATACTTGTATGTCTCAACATTCCTAGACATTCTAGTCTAACCTAAACGAAGTTGTCTCTAGTACATAATCAAGCGACTCTTAGATGAGTTTTGATTTACTAAAATATGACAACCAAACTTGACATACCAACGCTTGGTGGGTTCAACCGAACTATGCTCTAACAATCTCCCCCTTTGTCAATTTTAGTGACAAAACTCTTAATACATATGGATAAACAAATTACAAGAATTCATTATACATACGCTTGATTCCAAGTTTCAATAGCACAATAACCTGCATATATTCAATTAATAAATGCCGTTGTTGACATCTGAATAACAAAGCTTATACTCCCCCTAAAGGTAAGATATGTAGATATTCAATCCGAACATCATTGTTATTCAACTTTTGTAGTACAGAATGACTACACAGCAATATGATATGTTTCTCCCCCTTAGTCAATGCTTTACTCTTTCGTTAGATATAACGTTTAAGCACAATTGTCCTTTCCTTAGTGATTGCAAATCACTTGTTTACTCCTCCGTATATTTCTCCCCATTTTTGTCATAAAATGACAAAGGTTCGAGCAAATACAGGTCAAACCGAAAGGATCTTACAAATCCAAAAGACTTGTAGACGACCTATAAGAGTTAAGCACGAAGGTTTCACATACCACTTTAGATAACCAATATTAAAACCGAAACTACAAGTAATTTAGTTTTAATATGTTATCAAGGAAAATTATTGCCCGAAGCAATTTTCCCTAATAGTTTAACAAATTGACTAAGAAACTTAGTTCCCTGGTTAAACCGATTGTACACATACACTCGCTTATTTCGATAAGACCAAAATTAACTTTATTTCTCTCATCAGGCTCTAATTATTCAGACAATAACTTAGACCTTTCTCTTTAGACAAGACAAGCACTAGGTTAGTTAACTAGTATTTCTTATCAAGGCACTCGATTAGACTTGAATAACCGAATCCTTCAATTTGATAAGTCTAACTAAGATCAGAATTAACTTAGTTTCTCTTATCCGGAATCGAATTGGACTAAACAAATGATCCTGTATTTTGTTAAGCCATAAACAATACATACAAACCAAAATAAATTGACTTGCATAATTATTTTCTTAACCGGAAGCAATTGAAACAAACATAGACATTATAGCACCGTAATTGCACCGAAATTTCATTAAGCAAAAATACTTGATACCCAACAATAAAGAAGATACCAAACAATAAGCCAAACAAATTGACACAGTTTTTCTTAACCGGAAACAATTGAATCACACACACACACATCCATACACATCATAATGGAATATATCAATTGTACCGAAATTTTGTTAAGCAAAAGCAAAATATATGCAACATAAACATGCTTTTCTTAAACAGGAAGACGATTAATTAAAAATTCGTTACCTCAGATTCCGCATCCTCTTCTCCCCATAAAGATATATCATTAAGCACAAGTTCACATAAGAACTCTCCCCTAGTATGTTGTCATCCTCTCGCAAGAACAAAAGAACAACAACAAGAGCAACCTTTACCAGAGAAAGGTTGAATTGGTTTTTAACTAATGCGTGCCAATATCAAAAGTTGAAAACCCGAAACACATATGTTTATGCTGAACACAACTCATGTAAACACAAATTGATTCAACATATTGTGACTTTTTGAAAAGACGAGGGTACCAAAATACACCACAATCTTTAAATTATCCACCTATAAGTCCTCTTACCGTATGGACAAAGTTGAGACAATACGACAAATCGGTATTCACACTTTGTGTGATCTTCTATGGATACAAGATCGAGACAATACAACAATCAAAGTGTGATTACTTGATAATAGGTTCGGACTTAACCAAACTCTATAGGATCACTATCAAGTAATACGGAGTTAACGTTTGTATATTTTACTTCTAATTATAATAAACAATTATAATTGCGGAAATAGAAAAGTAAAACACACAGCAATATTTTGTTAACGAGGAAACCGCAAATGCAGAAAAACCCCGGGACCAAGTCCATAATTGAATACTCTCAGAATTAAGCTGCTATACAAATCTAAACCAACTTCGTATAGTTGAAACCAAGCAACTAAACCTAGTTCACTTAGTTTCTTCAGTATCGCTGCGCTTCTGACATTCAATAAGTGCACGCACTGGAACAATTCCTTTGGATCGTATTTTAAACAATAAAGGAACAACAAATCTGTTTGGTAACAACTCTATTGATTCTTTCCAGATAAAGATATCTCAAGTCATATGCAAAGGCTCTTCCGTTTAAACTAATAAACTCCTTTGCCTGGTGTAGTAGGGTAAAATATGATTCTGCTGGAAATGGTAAATTTGGGTGTGCCGCCGAGAAACGAATCTAAACCCTAAACAAATGTACTGCATAGGAGTACTTTAGATTCGAGAGATCAATCTGTACAATTCTGGCCTAAACTAAGAAATGGCCGTTCCAGTCTTGCTTCGTTCACAAAATGAATGAGAAGGGTTGATCTTAGGGAGGGAAGCAAAGAAGGTGTTGAGATCAGGATGGTTAACTCTGAAGGTGTGGTTGTTTTATGACTTGTATCAGAATGTGGAACTTGCTTGCGGAATTATAAGCTATAAGTTCTTGGTGTTTTATGGATACTTGTTTTGATAACCAAAACCGTTGTTGGTTAAATAGATTGAAAACCTATTATACAAGTCATAGTTGAACACACTGATCTCGTAAGAAGTGGAGGTAGTTAAGTAGTGGAGAAGTGGGGATCGTGTAAAAGTGGTGAAAACCATGTCCCTGTCATGAAGAGAAGACCGGTCAGCTTTACACCCACTACTCCTTTACTGCTATCAATCGTCCGCCTTTCCTGACACTTCCGCCTTTCATAATGGGCGTGTTGCACGCCGCATGCTGTAAACCGCCAGACCAATACCCTGATGAACATCCCTCAGTTTGTGACATGTTTGATGTCTCGAGTATTTTCGTGGAAAATATGCAACAAGTTGTTGAGTGGGTCTTGCTTGCAAGACCTAATTATTTTGACCAATCACGCGCAATCTAGGCGACTGGCGGTCATATTTGAGCAGCTGCCAGGAGCTATCCATGTACATTAAAGATGTGGTGGTCAGTCCCTATAGGAGAATGATGGCTGGTAGACATTTTGACATCCTATTGGTTGGCCTAAATTAAATATAAACCAGTTAAATTGGCTAGCCAAGTTGGATGGCTGAGATGATTTGCAGAAGTTTGTGTTAATTCATGAAATTTCGTAATCAGAAAATCTAGATGTGAAACCCTCACTAAAACTGCTGTAGAATTCTCATACAAACTCGTATTTTGATGATCTGCCCCTCCATTCTTATCAGAAAAGAATTTCCTATCTTTCTACGAGAGAATATTTAGGTTTTGAGCTCGTTTAGGAGGTGAAAACAGACCTATAGTAAAAACTCATGAAGAATTCAGGGGGAATTCTGTTAGTTTTCAGCCATGACCTAGCTTGCCTTTTAAGCTGTATATTTTAGCTCGTTAATCCGATTGATGTGATTTTTTAGTATGTTATACTAGACATCCATACGAAACTTTTGGCATGTATCTCATACTCAAATTATTTACCAAATGCTCCCAACTGTTCGTCCAATCTTTGGTGACCTTTTGGATATCGTCCGACCAAGTTGAAGAGATATGATTTGTCAAAGCCAAAGACGGGATGCCGGCCACCTCTAATTAAAAGTGTAGGTTGCGTCTTTGGAGCGATTTGATTGGGTGATGGGAAAGAGGGCCCGACAGACAACTATCTTTAATTAAAGTGCAGGCTGCGCTACGGCTTTAGAGAAATTTGATTGGTCGATGGGAAAGAGGGACTGGCGTCCAGCAACATGGGGCATGGCCGGTTGGTGATAGGCGGCGCAAACTAGGGCAACCGGCCATCCAAGTGGCGCGGCTGCGCCAATTTGGATGTTGTACTCACTTGTCGTAGTTTCCCTTTTATTTCTTGTTTTTCGACTTTTGGTAGGATTTGCTCCTACTAGTTCCATGGTGGATCAACTTCCTAGTTTGCATAGGTTTGGTTTCGACCAATAGGGTTCGAGATATTGCCCAGGTCGCAAAAACCTAATTTTTGCAAATTGATAAAATTAGGTTTGAAAATTGAATTTTGCGAGCTGTCACAAAATCAATCAATTTTGGTGAATTTTGCGCATTGATGCAAAAATCACTAAGTTTATGTCAGAGGGCAGCGTAACTTGCGTGCCTATGATTGAGTACTTCCATGCACATCTTAATCCTGACACTTCGGGAAATTTATGCTACTCGCTGTGAGCGAACATTAATTGTCATGTCATGTCAATATCAAGAGTTCAGCTGGGGAACATAACATAGAATAAATACTCGGCAAGCCATGCATTAGTAAATAATGCAGGCGAGATGTTAATAAAATTTACAGAATATTTGGGATTGTTGCTACATGCACTAATACTATTCTGGATAAATTTCATATATGAGTATACTGAATTGCTCAATACATATGTAAGTAAAGTGGGATAGGCACTCATAGCTTTTAAATGGCTCCATTTCATTATTGAATAATGCAACTAGGAGCTTAAATACTCATTAGGCTCTATACTAGTAAACAATTCATCTAGGAGCTTGAGTTTCAATACAATATGAGGAGCGGCATAGGCACTCATCAAATTTTGATATATTCTTCAAATTACTTGCGGAATATAGACATATCAAGGTCTACTACTTCTGATGCCAGGTCAGGTAGAGACTTTTACAGTTTTCACCATAAACTAAAAACCACCATCAACACCTGGTTAGATCAATCCAATCTCTATTACCTAAGTAATAAGATTCAGAGTTGTAATAATCAAAATAGATCTCAAGAGAACTATTAAGTGTTACCGATCTCATGCAACTAATCAATCGAATAAATCCGACTCTAGTTGGATCCCAGCCGATCAAGGTTTGTGCTGCACAAAGATACGAGAAACCAATAAGAAATCTTCTTCATCTTCAAATCTTCTTTAATCTTCAATTAAACCTGCACAACACAACTTTAATATCTTGCGATAAATCACGCACAAAATGGAGTTTGTTAACAATGGATTATCACAAGATGTCTTTAGATCTACAAACGGTTCTAAAGATTCCGTCGACACTTCAATCTAGTTTGAGTGAATCTTATATCAGAAGAGAAGATTCTAAAGAATAAACAAACTAGGTGTAATCAAAGTTCAACAACCGTTAGTCAATCAAATCAATCGAAAACTAATAAACTCCAATTATCTAGTTTCCCACCAACGGTACTCATAGAGCTTCTTGATCCAACAGAAGTCTTTAAACGAGCGACCGTAAGAGATTTCGCCTAATTAGGGTACTTTTCTATCCGGATAGACGGCTCCACCAGAAACAACAAAAAGATGAAGTTTTCCTGGCTCTTAGGATAGTTTGCTAGAAATGCAAACTTAAGTATTTATAGACCAAGGATGTTTGGACACCAAGGAATTTCCAAAACCGAATTATTCTATAGATATGCAATAAATGCCCAAATCAGTTTTCATAATTCCTGGAAATGCTTTGTCACATATTTTCCGAAATCTCTCAATAGAAAATCTCCAATTAGTAAATGCACATTTCTAATTTTTATTCTCTAGAGATGCATTTAATTGTTGGTAATTAAAGCATATAAAACTAAGAACCTTAATTAAAAGATTCTTAATTTATTTCGGATCGGGATCTCCTTGAGTAATTAAGGAATATCTTTGAACAATAAAAGATAAGAGTTACTGTTCGTGTTCAAAGTATGTTGACATCTTTTCTTTGTAAATCATCTTTCATATTTACAATCTTGGAATCGATTATACCACACTTATAAACAAGTTTAGAATTGGTTAATCTGTATTCCAAGAAATCTATGTGATTGATCAAATATCAAATCACAATCAAGGGTTCAATCGGTTCTACCAATCACTAGGATCGATTATACCTTAATATGGATTACTTGTGATCGGACACACAAGTTACCAGGACCGGTTTCATCAATTACCAGGACCGGTTACCATATACTCATGGTATTGCTTGTGATCGGCTACACAAGTCACTAGGATAGGTTACACCAATTACCAGGATTGGTTACACCAATTACTAGGATCGGTTACACCAATTACAGGGATCGATTACATAACTCTTTTGTGATCGGTCACACCAATTACTAGTATCGGTCACACCAATTACAAATATCGATCATACCATCTCAGGTGATTACTTAGGATCGGTTATACTAATTAATAAAAACTAGTCATACCAAATCATAAGTCAGGCATTGTGATTAGTTATACTAAGATACATAACAAGTTATGTGAAAATACGAGGGTACCCAAATACACCACAATCATTAAAATATCCACCTATAAGTCCTCTTACCGAAAGTGATTGTCTGTGGACAAAGTCGAGACAATACGACATATCGGTATTCACACTTTGTGTGATCGCTATGGATACGAGATCGAGACAATACAACAATCAAAGTGTGATTACTTGATAATAGGTTCGGACTTAACCAAACTCTATAGGATCACTATCAAGTAATACGAAGTTAACGTTTGTGTATTCTACTTCTAATTATAATAAACAATTATAATTGCGGAAATTGAAAAGTAAAAGACACATCAAGATTTTGTTAATGAGGAAACTGCAAATGCAGAAAAAACCCGGGACCAAGTCCAGAATTGAATACTCTCAGAATTAAGACGTTATACAAAATCTAAACCAACTTCGTATAGTTGAGACCAAACAACTAAACCTAGTTCACTTAGTTTCTTCAGTATCCCTGCGCTTCCGACATTCAATAAGTGCACGCACCTGAACAATTCCTTTGGATCGTATTCCAAACAGCAAAGGAACAATAAATCTGTTTGGTAACAACTCTATTGAATCTTTCCAGATAAAGATATCTAAAGTCATTTGCAAAGGCTCTTCCGTTTAAACTAATAAACTCCTTTGTCTGGTTAGATCAATCTATCCAACAACTACCGAAGTAGCAGAGTTTAGATTTGCAATCAATCAATATAGAATCCTACAAAAAACTATAAAGCGATGCCGATCTCACGCAACTAATCAATCGAATAAATCCTATTCTAGTTGGATCCCAGCCGATCAAGGTTTGTGCAACACAAAGATATGAGAAACCAAAAAAAAATCTTCTTCGTCTTCAAATCTTCTTTAATCTTCAATTAAAACCTGCATAACACCATTTGAATCTCTTGTGATCAATCACGCACAGAACGGAGTTTGTTAACAGTGGATTATCACAAGATGTCTTTAGATCTACAAACAGTTCTAAAGATCCCGTCGATACTTCGATCTAGTTTGAGTGAATCTTATATCAGAAGAGAAGATTCTCAAGGATAAACAAACTAGGTGCAATCAAAGTTTCAACAACCGTTAGTCAATCAAATCAATCGAAAACTAATAACACTGCAATTATCTAGTTTCCCACCAACGGTACTCGTAGAGATTCTTGATCCCACATAAATCTTTAAACGAGCAGTCGTAAGAGATTTCGCCTAATTAGGGTACTTTCCTCTCCGTTTAGACGTCTCCACCAGAAACAACAAAAAGATGAAGTTTGCCTGGTTCTTAGGATAGTTTGCTAGAAATGCAAACTTAGGTATTTATAGACCAATGATGTTTGGACACCAAGGAATTTCCAAAACCGAAAGTATTCTCAAGATATGCAATAAATGCCCATTCGGTTTTCATAATTCCAGTAAATGCTTTGTCCAATATTTCCCAAAATCTCTCAATAGAAAATCTCCAATTAGTAAATGCACATTACTAATTATATTCTTTAGACACATGTATTTAATTGCTGTTAATTAAAGCATATAAAACTAACAACCTTAATTAAAAGATTCTTAATTTATTTCGGAACAGGATCTCCTTAAGTACTAAGGAATATCTTTGACCAATAAAAGATAAGAGTTACTGTACGTGTTCAAAGAATGTTGACATCTCTTCTTTGTAAATCCTCTTTCATATTTACAATCTTGGACTCAATTATACCACACTTCTAAATAAGTTTAGAATTGGTTCATCTGTATTCCAAGACAACTATGTGATTGATCAAATACCAAATCACATCCATAGGTTCAATCAGTTCTACCAATCCCAGGGATCGGTTATACCCTAATATGGAAGCACTTGTGATCGGTCACACAATTTACCAGGACCGGTTACATCAGTTACCAGGATCAGTTACATCAATTACCAGGACCGGTTACCATATACACATGGTATTGCTTGTGATCGGTCACACCAGTCACTAGGATTGGTTACACCAATTACCAGGATCGGTTACACCAATTACTAGGACCGGTTACACCAATTACAAGGATCGATTACACAACTTCTTTGTGATCGGTCACACCAATTACTAGGATTGGTCACACCAATTACAAATACCGATCATACCATCTCAGGTGATTACTTAGGATTGGTTACACTAATTAATCAAAACTAGTCATACCAAATCATTAGTCAGGCATTTTGATTAGTTCCACCAATATACATAACAAGGTTACGATCGGTTCTACCATCTCACACATATTGGTAATCCAAAGATTTGCAATGAATAGCCGTACCAATAAGCCTAGTGATTTCCCTTTCGATTCATAAAACAAGTTCATGAATGTACTTCCTTTAAACAAATGTAAAACATTGTTTCCTATGATGAAATCTTCACCTTTACCCATACACATAATCATAACAGGATTCATAAGATTATGTCGATGTCATATCTATGAAGTTCAAAAGATAAGTGTTATACTTCGTAGTCTAATTCCCTAATACTATGATCATGTGATCATGTCTCACTACTAGAGTAATATATCCATACACAGCTTCGTAGTTATGTTTTCAATATAACACGACTTGAAAGATACGTTAGGAATGAAACAGTCCAAGTCAATATTACTAACCTCAAGAGGAAAGATGATGTTGTCGTTTTAGCTCGTTACTTCTTCACGTTCTTCAGGTACACCATTTTTCCCGATTAGCAACTAAATTTAGCAACACCTCTTATGCAGTTGCGAATTTGCAACGAAATTTGCAACGACTTCAAAATTCGCAACAGCTTGTTGTGGTTGCGAAATTTGCAACTGACCATCAACTGTTGCAGTTCGCAACTGTTGAACATACCACATGTTCTACCTGCTTGTGTGCAAGGTAACACCTAAACTTCAGATGTGCAATCTCGCTGTGGCTGGCAATACCAGTTGTTATTTCAACCTTAATATTTGCAATTGTTTTGAATGGAAAGATCATTCCACCCTCTTTTTCATCTAATATCTAGCCCTATCCCCCATATCTTTTTCTTATTTAACTCCATCGAGCATCCTTACTTCTTCTTATTTCACTTTACTGAGAACCCAAACTCGGATACGGTTCGTCTTCTTCTTCGTTCATCCAAGTATCTAAACCTTATATCGGCATCTTTTCTTTCTCACCTTCTATCGGCGTCTTTTCTTTCCCCTTCATCTTTCTCTTCTTCTTCTTCTCATCCACCACCTACCACGAGACTGTAGATTTAGGTTAGAAGACTAAGGATGCAAATCAAAGCGTTTTGAAGCTTTATTAGGTGTTATTTACAGATTTATATATATATTCTTCTACAATATCACTTCTTCTGATTAGAAATTGGAATAATTTAAAGCTAGGGTTTTAAAATTTGGGGCAATTGTTTTTCGGATTTTCGGGTTTTAAATAAGCGCTATAATAAAAACATTCATACGATTTGCAATCAATCAGTATAGAATCCAACAAGAAACTATAAAGCGATGCCGATCTCGCGCAACTAATCAATCGATTAAATCCGATTCTAGTTGGATCCCAGCCGATTAAGGTTTGTGCTACACAAAGATATGAGAAACCAATCAGAAATCTTCTTCGTCTTCAAATCTTCTTTAATAGTCAATTAAACCTGCACAAAACCACTTGAATCTCTTGTGATGAATTACGCACAGAACGGAGTCTGTTAACAATGGAATATCACAAGATGTCTTTAGATCTACAAATAGTTCTAAAGATCTCGTTGACACTTTGATCTAGTTTGAGTGAATCTTATATGAGAAGAGAAGATTCTCAAGAATAAACAAACTTGGTGCAATCAAAGTTCAACAACCGTTAGTCAATTAAATCAATCGAAAACTAATAAATTGCAATTATTTCCCTCATCAGGTTCTAATTATTCAGACAATAACTTAGACCTTTTTCTTTAGACAAGACAAGTACTAGGTTAGTTAACTAGTATTTCTTGTCAACGCATTCGATTGGACTTGAATAACCAAATCCTTCTATTTGATAAGTCTAATTAAGATTAGAATTAACTTAGTTTCTCTTATCCGGAATCGAATTGGACTAAACAAATGATCCCTTATTTTGTTAAGCCATAAACAATACATACAAACCAAAATAAATTGACTTGCATAATTATTTTCTTAACCGGAAGTAATTGAAATAAACATAGACATTATAGCACCGCAATTGCCCCGAAATTTTGTTAAGCAAAAACAATTGATGTCAAACAATAAAGAAGATACCAAAACAATTAGCAAAATAAATTGACACAATTTTTCTTAACCAGAAACAATTGAATCACACACACGCACATCCATACACACATAATGGTGGAATGTATATCAATTGTACCGAAATTTTGTTAAGCAAAAGCAAAATACATGCAATATAAGCTGGCTTTTCTTAAACAGGAAAACGATTAACTAACAAATTCGTTACCTCAAATTCCGCATCCTCTTCTCCCCAGAAAGATATATCATTAAGCGCAAGTTCAAGTAAGAACTCTCCCCAGTATGTTGTCATCCTCTCGCAAGAAAAAAAGAACAACAACAAAGAGCAACCTTTACCAGAGAAAGGTTGATCGGTTTTAACTAATGCGTGCCAATAGCAAAAGTTAAAAACCCGAAACAAATATGTTTATGATAAACACAACTCATGTAACACACAAATTGATTCAACATATTGTGACTTTTTACATATGAGTTTCAACCGGAACACCTTATGATCCTTTGATAAAGCCTACCAACATGGGCTAGAACTTAATCCCGCTAAATCAAAAAGTCACACAAACCATAAGGGTTCACATCATATGAGATCGAATATTAAGGTTACGAAAACCGAAATCAGACATCCCGTATACCGAAAACACATAGCAATAATATAGACATTAAAGCACAAGCTATGTAATCGAAAACTATCACAAGAAAAATTAATAAAATAATAATTCTATTCATAAATAATTGATAGTTTTATTCAAAAATATACCTTATACAATAATCGAAATAAATCAAAAACTGATGTCTATTTTCTTGAAAATAAGAGTCTATTCTTATTTTATGAGCAACTTAATCCTTCATATCGGTGCTAGAGGAAGGAAGATTATTACTTTCAGCCTTCAACTTGTGAATTTACTCAAGTAGGTAACCTTGTTGCTTGACCAGAATTTCTTGCAGTTGAGATGTTTTCGTGAAGGATTCTGCAAGAACATGTAATTCTGTCTTTGATTGAACACAAAAGTGTGTCAATGCCTCAATACACTGATCTTTCTTCAGCATATTCTCTCTTTCCTTATTGCTAAGCCAATCTCTTTTTGATTTTCCTCCTAGGTTTCTCAACATCAAGAGGAGGTGCGGACTTATTCTTAAAAAGATCTTTCAGATCAAGCACCTTTTCAAGAGAAGACATCGGATCCTGACTCATAGTTCGGAAAAGGAATGACCAGAGCATGAGAAGGATCTTTTTATATTTTCATACTTCCGAAAATATAATATTCCTATAAATACGAATATCTTAAATATATTTTCAATTACTAGATTTTGTTCCCATAATCTACACATAAGTTCCTTGATTTTTTTACTTCCTCACACACAAATTCGGCACACAAGGTGAGGATGTAATTCTAATACCGATTAGGTGGTATTAGTATGAGATTTTCTCTCATCATGGAATTTGGAACAACCAGTGTGTCCTTGATCTAGTATCGTATGAAAAAATCTTTTCTTGTTACCTCGAATTAACGAAGTATCTTGAGATTGGTTGGAGTTGCATATGCACCTTTTAGCAATCCTGTTTTTTGAGACAGTTTTACACTTTGTCTTATTTTTCCATTTACCATTGGATGATTTTTCAACATCGGAAGACATGTCAATTTTTAAAATGGTTAAATCACTAATTGAAGAAGAGGGAATCAAATTAACAATTAGTGTTTCCTCTTCTTCAGAATCATATGAATCAGAGGTCTCGTATATAGGTACAACTAATGCCTTGCTCCCAGTGTAATTCCTAAGATTAGGATAGTCTTTAGCCATATGACCAAAACCTTTACACTTAAAGCACCGAGGATGATATTCATCATCTTCTTCCCGATCCTTCTTGTTCTTGATAGGAACTCGATCATGGGGTCGAGAAGATCGATGAGCATCTTTTATGAATCTCATATTTCTTTTCTTTAAGAGATCTCGAAACTGTCTAGTGATTAATGATAATGATTGTTCAATTTTATCATCAGAATTTTTTGCAATCAGTTCATCAGAATCATCCATCAATCTATCTTTCTCCATTGGAGCTTTTGGAAGTTTTGCAGCTTTAAAAGCAATTCCTTTAGATTGAATAGACTGTGATTCATGATCAAATATATTTAACATTCCAACGAGTGTGCTTCATGAGAGTGTTGAAAGATTGAAAAACCGGGGGTACAACAACCACACCGATTAATTCGTTTAGCAATCTGTATGGACAAACTCTAATATACTTTCAAGAGAATCAACTAGACAGTCAGACTCAATCTTAATAAAAGTATATCCAAGAGTATCAAACAAATATGAATTTGCGAGCCCGATTGAATATTGAGAAATAACTTGAACGGTACCAAAGACCAATGTTCAAGTGTAAATCAATTTATATCAACAACCAAAGGTTGGATTATCTAATTGATTGAACTTACGCACAACCTGTGATATTTCAATTATATAAACAAATATAATGCGGAAAAGAAATAACACAAACACCAGAAGTTTTGTTAACGAGGAAACCGTAAATGCAGAAAAACCCAGGCACCTAGTCCATATTTGAACACCACACTGTATTAAGCCGCTACAGACACTAGCCCACTCCAAGTCAACTTCGGACTGGAATGTAGTTGAGCCCTAACCAATCTTACACTGATCAAGGTACAGTTACGCTCCTTACGCCTTTGAATCCCAGCAGGACTCTGCGCACTTGATTCCCTTAGCTGATCCCACCCACAACTAAGAGTTGCTACGATCCAAAGTTGAAGACTTGATAAACCAATCTGTCTCACACAGAAAAGTCTATTGAATAGATAAATCTGTCTCCCACAGATAAACCTATGAGTTTTGTTCCATCTTTTGATAAATCAAGGTGAACAGGAACCAATTGATATACCGGACTTATATTCCCAAAGAACAGCCTAGTAATATCAATCACCTCACAGTAATCTTAATCAAATGGTAGCGAAACAAGATATTGTGGAATCACAAACGATGAGACGAAGATGTTTGTGACTACTTTTTATCTTTCCTATCGGAGAATAACTCTCGAGAAAATCTTAGAGAAGATAGTACTCAATCACGATAGAATAAAGCAAGATCAGATTACGCAACTACAGATAAAATAGTTGGGTCTGGCTTCACAATCCCAATGAAGTCTTCAAGTCTTTAACCTATAGGGTTTTGGAAAAAACCTAAGGTTAAAGGAGAATCGACTCTAGTCGCAACTAGTATCACACAAGAGGTGTGGGGATTATGTTTTCCAGTTGCTAGAGTTCTCCTTTATATAGTTTTCAAATCAGGGTTTGCAATCTAAGTTACCTTGGTAACAAAGCATTTAATATTCACCGTTAGATGAAAGCCTGATTAGATTCAAGCTAATATCTTACAACCGTTAGATTGAACTTAGCTTGTTATACACAAATGAAATGTGCTTTCATTTAGATAAGGGTAACCGTACCTAAACACGTGCACACGGTTGGATCAACAATAGTTAACCAAAGTTAGCCATATGAATACTTTCTTATTTAACTTGTTCATCTCAATCACAACTAGTTCAAATGACTCAAATGAAACTATTTATGGTGTTGTTCAATTGTTTATATTCCCGTAGAAGTATACAAGACACAATTGAAGCAAAATCGATTTTGATTCACAGGGATCAATTCATGAACATTATAGCCACGATTTGCAAAAGATTGCATTCCTTAATATATAAATGTATTAGTTCATGAATAAACCGATTTTAAAACTTAACCTACTAAGGTATGCATACCTAAGTAGTCGGACTGAGTTTGGGTTCTCCAATACGCATACCACCAACCTCAGTTGAAATTCCGGAACTTGAAACTTACGACAGTACGCATACGGGTATGCATACTTAAGTTCCCGAACTTTCACAAAACCAATCTGTACGCATACGGGTATGCATACCATGGTTCCCGGACTTTCACCAAACCAAGCAGTACGCATACGGGTATGCATACCATGGTTTTCGGATATGGATAACATATATGCAATTACGCACACTATGTTATATCCAATCATGGTTAATCGTTCTAAACTCTATTTTCAATCATTGAAACATTCTCGGAAGACTGGAATAGATGTCTCACACAAACTATTAGCTTCAAAGCAATTTTCAAGTGATCGAATGATCAATACGAAACATTCCGAGTCTACATCAAATGACTGTCTCACACAAATCATGTAAGATGTTACAAGGAGATTTTCACATGATCATCTTTTGACTTGCGTCAAGAACATAAGATGAACTTGGTTAAAGCAAAAGCTTACCAACACATATTTCGAGAAATATGTAAGCGAGTTAAACTCAGCTCGAAATATCAAAAGTGTATAAACTGAAAACTATATCGTTATACGACTTTTGTCTCAAGAAGGAGATAGAGTAGAAATAGACTTTCTGAGTGATAGATGAGTTCAAGTCTTCACATACCTTTTGTTGATGAAGTTCCACAAGCTCGCCTTAGTAGTTCTTCGTCTTCAATCGATGAACGTCGTGAAGTCTAAAGCTCAACTACACAATCTATCCTAATCCGAGACTTAACCGTAGATAGACTAGAAATCAAGACTTATAGTTTTGGAAACTAAACTTGACAAACAAGCTTGAGATAGAAACGCTTGCGAGTTCGACCGAGCAATGCTCTAACAATCTCCCCCTTTGTCAATTTTAGTGACAAAACTATCAATACATATGGATTACAAAATAAATAAACTTTGTAGCTTCTCATCCAAATGCTTGATCTCCTTGGTTCTTCAACATTACTTGAAATCTTCGTCACTTCCAAGTACTCCATGATTTGAAAGGTGTTCAACTCAGCATCATAGTTGTTGAAGATCCGTAGCTATAACAATATATAAAAACAAGATGTTTTCGTATTGTTATACAGTGTCATAGTATTATTACACAACATCAAAGTTCAATTGTATCACAACTTTGACAATAACACTATGGTGATATGTATCACTCCCCCTTAGTCAATACATCATCTCACATGAAAACCACTCCCCCTTACATAATGATCCGTAAACCATATGTATTTGTAGTGTGAACTACACATTAATTCTCCCTTTTTTTCCAATAAAAATTGGCAAAGGTACGAAAACTAGTGGGATCCTAATGAAATTTTCATAGAGATACTTCATGGCCAAAAGAGAACATATCAACTTTGTTTAGATGCAATCAAGGAGTTTATAAAGATACAAAATAACCCCTATTATATTCTGCAGCCGCACTCCCCACAAAGATTTGGCAATTAAGCACAAGTTCAATTAATAACTCTCCCCCATAAAATGTCATTCCCGAAAGAACAACAAGAGCGACCTTACTTTCGCAAGGAAACAAGGATTTATGTAGCAATTAACATGAATTTGTAATCCAAAATACTCAATTAAATTAACCACAAGAGAACCCATGATTAATTTAATCGGAAATGCTCAACATAAGCGAACTTACGGAGCCACACAGTATATCACAAAAAGTGGATCAGGGAAGGACCAATACTTTGGAATATACAAAGATTCATTCTATTTTTCATCAATATTTGCATAGAGACATATAATAGACTTAATCTTTGCAACCAAAAGTTCATCCTATCTTCATCAATATTTGCATAATGACATATAATAGACTCAACTTTTGTTGTCAAAAGTTCATTCTATCTTTTATCAATAAAGACATATGATAGACTTAACTTTTGAGCAAAATATGGGACAATCACAGTTCATGGACGCAAACACAAATATCCCATAACAAGTTGCAATATACAAAACCATAAAGATTAATATTGCAAAATCATCTTCCAAATAAACTTTAGAATTTAAATAAATAAATCTAAAAACATTGCAAGATGAAAATCGTTGGAAATAGCTATGTGTACTCACAATAATTGCTATTCCAAACCCTAGTTATCCTTCTTAAAAACACAAGAATAAAATTCTCATAAGAAGTTTCCTAGAATAAAAATCAAGTTTCTTTGATAACCTTATACCTTTGAAAGGGACCATCATAAAAGGTATCACTAATGTCCATGATTCTTTTGACCGTAGAGACCCCATGTTCATGAGTTAGAACATTAACTTTCCGATCAACAATGCAAGCAAGATGCCTAGCTTTAACACATTCCAAGATGAGTTTCTTTTGATTCCTGATCAAGATCTTTTGATTATCAAGGATTTTGGTCTGATCATCAATAAGCTGATTTATTTGCAGTTGAAGACTTGCAAATTCGACCTTAGAGTCATTCTGAAAAAGAATTAAATCCTTAACAGACTCTCCAATCCAGGATTTGTACTCTTTCCTTTCAATCATGTTTTTCAAGACAAGGTCTTGAACGGAGTCGCATCCTTTAATGTCTTATTCCATCTCAAGATTCACCACTTCTTGAGGTCTTGAGGAGTTTTCCATTTTTATTTATTAGGGAAGGCAAACAATACAATATATATATATATATATATATATATATATATGAACTGGAGAAAGACACCCTTGTTTAAGTAAACCCTAAGAACTCCCAAGAAAGACACGGACCTTCGTGGACCGAAGATTGATGGATCAGAAAAGATCCAAAACTAGGAAAATACATTCTGTTTTCAGATAACTCTTACTTTCAATGCTCAATAATTAAGAGATTTAATCAGAGCATAAGAGAGAGATACATGAGTTACTCGGATTCAAGAGATTACTCTTTATTCACAAATGTAAAAAACAGTTAAACCAAACAGAAGACAGATGATAACTTACAGTTGACTTGAGCATCTCACAAATGTCATCCTTGCAACTCCCAAGTTAGATACAAGGATGAAATTACCTAGAGCTAGGTAGTCGAGTGAGACGTAGTCCCACCATGATTATTGAGAGATAAGTTGTAAATACCATCTGAATGTTTGACTTTTGTATTCCTTACCTTCCTTCGATTGATTCTCATCCCAGAGGAATAAGACATAACCTGTTTAACGTATCCATCAGAAGGATTTTTCTGAGGACAAAATCTAGGACCTCTCGAGATTGGTTCCAAAGGGTCAGGATTTAGAGAAATCCATTTCATAGACTTAGATCTACCAGACTTATTCTCACAAACACTGGGAATGTGTATTTTTGTGATGTAAGAGTTTGCACCATGAGAAGAAACACAATTCCTGTGGAGATTTCGAGATGTGAGATCACTGAAATCCCATTTGTGAGAAATCTGGTTTTCTGTAGGAATGAAATCCACTGTAGATGTCGTCAGACAATTTACCCTGTCGACTGTAAAAAGAAGTAGATTTTGAAGATCAAAAATCTGTTCTTTCTAGCAAAACAATGTGGCACATAGTGATTTTTTTTTTCACAAAAAGAACAGGTTCGTGGAACAGAAACATTGGTAGGAATCTGTTTTAAGTTCATAGCCCTATTAGAAGACTGCAAGTTATGCAAACGTTTCTTAGCAGGAACTTCCTTTGGATAACTTTTCTTCATGTACAGAAATTTCGTCGGCACATGATATTTTCTCATTGAAACAGAGTTTTCCTCTTTCAAGGATTTGCACTGTTCCTGGGCTAGAAGAAGGGAAGCAACCAATTTCTCTTTTTCAACACGAATGTTGTCCAGATTAGATAAATGAGTCTCGATCAAACGTTTTTCTCTAATCGAATCTTCTTTAACAATATCCTCAATATTACTAAATTTTTCACGCTGCAAAGTGGTTTATTGAACAAGTTTTTCGATATTGTTAGAGAAGGACTCAATGACGCTATAGATTTCCCGTTCTCGACCAAGAGACTTCTCAAGTTCATCAATAAGCTGATCATGTTTATCTTCAAGAGATTTTATCTTAGCATCTTGAAAAACAATAGTCTCACCTGAATTTTTTTTTGTTTCTGGTGAGTTCCTTTTCAGCTTTAGACATGGAGTTAAATGTCACATCAGAGGGAATATTATCAGAATCTGATATCCGAAAATTCCTACCACGGGATTCGAAAGAATCAGCAAAGGAGTTATCCTTGGAGGTAATCCCAAGACATTTAGCATAATCAAAACTTTTGGAACTCATTTCTTTGTGCACGAGTTTGAGATAAGCAACTATCCGCACAGATCAGATTGCCACAAACACAGACTTATGAGGTCTTAAATGTGTTTACCTGCTCTGATACCAATTGAAAAATCGGGGGTACAACAACCACACCCAATAATTCGTTTAGCAATATGCATGGACAAACTCTAATATACTTTCAAGAGAATCAACTAGACAGTCAGACTAAATCTTAAGAAAAGTATATCCAAGAGTTGTATCTCAACTTCTCAATTCAATCCGCAATCAAACAAATATGAATTTGCGAGCCCGATTGAATATTGAGAAATAACTTGAACGGTACCAAAGACCAATGTTCAAGTGTCAATCAATTTATATCAACAACCAAAGGTTGGATTATATAATTGATTGAACTTATGCACAACCTGTGACACCAGAAGTTTTGTTAACGAGGAAACCACAAATGCAGAAAACCCCCAGGACCTTGTCCAGATTTGAACACCACACTGTATTAAGCCGCTACAGACACTAGCCTACTCCAAGTCAATTTCAGACTGGAATGTAGTAGAGCCCTAACCAATCTCACACTGATCAAGGTACAGTTGCGCTCCTTAAGCCTCTGAATCCCAGTAGGACTCTGCGCACTTGATTCCCTTAGCTGATCTCACCCACAACTAAGAGTTGCTACAACCCAAAGTCGAAGACTTGATAAACCAATCTGTCTCACACAGAAAAGTCTATTGAATAGATAAATCTGTCTCCCACAGATAAACCTATGAGTTTTGTTCCGTATTTTGATAAATCAAGGTGAACAGGAACCAATTGATATACCGAACTTATATTCCCGAAGAACAGCCTAGTAATATAAATCACCTCACAATAATCTTAATCGTATGGTAGCGAAACAAGATATTGCGGAATCACAAACGATGAGACGAAGATGTTTGTGACTACTTTTTATCTTGCCTATCGGAGAATAACTCTTGAGAAAATCTTAGAGAAGATAGTACTCAGTTACGATAGAATAAAGCAAGATCAGAACACGCAACTACAGATAAAATAGTTGGGTCTGGCTTCACAATCCCAATGAAGTCTTCAAGTCGTTAACCTACAGGGTTTTGGAAAAAACCTAAGGTTAAAGGAGAATCGACTCTAGTCGCAACTAGTATCACACATGAGGTGTGGGGATTAGGTTTTCCAGTTGCTAGAGTTCTCCTTTATATAGTTTTCAAATCAGGGCTTGCAATCTAAGTTACCTTGGTAACAAAGCATTCAATATTCACCGTTAGATGAAAACCTGATTAGATTTAAGCTAATATGTTTCAACCGTTAGATCGAACTTAGCTTGTTATACACAAATGAAATGTGCTTTCATTTAGATAAGGGTAACCGTACCTAAACACGTGCACACGGTTGGTTCAACAATAGTTAACCAAAGTTAGCCATATGAATACTTTCTTATTAACCTTGTTCATCTCAATCACAACTAGTTCAAATGACTCAAATGAAACTAGTTATGTGATACGTGTCGTAGATGCTCAAATTAATTCACTTATATTCTACTTTACTAATGAATAATATAGCAGTAAATAAGGTTCGTTCCCACGAAGAGCAGGGAGTTTTAGTTGTCAAAAGTGTCACAATGAGAGTTTTTGTTTTGGATTAAAGAAAAATCAAAGCAGTTAAAAATAATAAAGTTGCAAGCAATGGAGAGAAATATGATCAGGGAATCCTTCTTCGTTACTAAACAGTCATCAAAGTAACATATTCATTTATTCTTTGTAATTCACAGATTATTACCAACCGTAGGAAAGCAGGTACGCTTAGCTATCCCCAAAATTCCTTATATCAATTGAAAACAGGTACGCTTAGTCTCCAAATTCTATCCGTCTGAACCACCTTGAGGTTCGCTTATAAGATGTAATTCAGTCGAATGCCTTAAGGTTTGTGAACTTAGGTTTGATCATAACAGTTAAACTCAGTATGCTCGGTCCACTTACTAGGATTATTTTTACTTGCGAGTGCTCCACAGAATCCCTCTGTAAGGTTTCACAATTTCTACTTGTGTAAGAGTTATTCAACAATTACGGATATCCTAACTCATTACTAGCATTAGATTAACTAATAAACTGACTTATTTGGCCACCTAAACAATTTATCAATCAATCATAAAATTATTATAGTAAAAACAATCAATAATCATGTGAAGAATTAAAATAGATGTATATGCTAAATCAAATCATGTATTAGAACTAGAATTCATCCCCAATCTATGTTGTATTAGGCGCTAGGCGAGGCGAGGCGACAGACCTAGCGCCCGGGTGCGCCTTAGGCGCCACAAGTGACCACTGTTACAATTTGTGCTGTTTTTCCATTATATTCAGTACTTCTTTAATTAACCAAGAACTTCATGCTGATGAAGATCAGTACGTCAGTATTAACCAAGAACTTCTTGACGATCAATATCAGTGCGTTTAACTGTATGTTTATTACAGAAAGATACCAAGATAAATCGGGGTATTTCTTTACTTAAAGAACAGACATGAGAATGGAAAAAGACTCACTGATTCGTATGAACAATGGACGAAGAGATGTTGAAGAAGAATAGATACAGAGATGACTATGATCACTATATGTAGTTACATTTTACATTAAGATATATCAATTTTGCTTTCCATATTTTCGCCATTCATGCCCTTGATTGATCCTTCTACAGTCAAAGTTGCTCAAGGAAATAAAAAGCAATCACGACAATCACGTCATTCATTATATTTCTTACCATCTGTTGAGCGGTGATTGATAGTATAATAAAGGAAACATAATAATGTATTTGAACGTTTATAAATTGAGTTTCCATATGCATTGATAGTATATAAAGTTTCCATACTTTGATCATGTATTGTCCATGCAATGGGTTGACATTGCCGTGATAATGAGGTTTCCATATTTTAACCACTTATTGGGGGTGAAGGTTAATGAAGTTTCCACATTTCAATTACTAATTGAGGATGAAATCGATATGTATAGCAATATTATTATCTCGCTATTAATGATGTTTTCATATTTCTATCCTTGATTTTTGCTGAAATTAATATTACACTAAATATTTTTATGGAGAATATTATTCATCAATGATAATAAATCACCTTCACGACAATTAACCATCAAATATGGAAAGAAAATTTTAAGGAAAGGAAAGAAAAGTTTAACGAAAGGTAATTTAGGATAATCAGGGGAGAAAATCAAACAGAGCTATTTATAGTCGAGTTTTTGGTCGCCTAAAAATTCCAGGAGGCGCCTTTGGCGCTTAGGCTAGCGCCTAACACTTCCTCAAGGCGCCAAAAGCGTCAAACTCGCTCGCCTAAAGCGCCGGCATGGATTGTAGTGTAAAATAGGATTCCTCGGGCGCTGGTGCTGCGTTTAGTGCGCCTTTCACAACATAGTCCCCAATCACTAAAAAGTTTAGCTACTCATGGTACTAACAAAACCCATGAGTTTCATATGATAAAATGGTAAAGAAATAGTTACGGTGATGGAAATAGGTCCAAACCCTAGCTTTTCTTCCTTTCGTTCTTCTCTCCAAAACTTAATAAAGATTAAAAGATAGAAGAGTGTCTTATATAGTACCCAAGTTGTAGGTGCGCCCGTGCTCAAATCCCGTTCAAACAGTTGCCAAAAACTCGCCAATATCCCAAAACAAGTCACGCCCAAATCTGAAAAGGCTGTTGGTTCCCGAGAACTGACAGTATAAACTGTCATTAGCCTGAAGTTGGCCTGTCGGAAACTCAGGACTGACAGTATATTCTTCCACAGAATTCTATTGTTTTCTCCTGACTTTTCTTACGGTTGTAAAATACCACCGTGGCTTCGACTAACTTTTTCTACGGCACAGTTTCCAACCGTAAGGCTTCCTGACTTTGCCTACGGTGTGATTTCCCATACGTAATCTTCCCTGAGTTTAGCTAGGGTTGGAATATCCCAAACGTAGGTTTCCCTGAATTCCAACATCTTTTCCTTTCTCGGCCTCATCTGTTTGCTATATTCTCCCTGGCTTTCTCTATCGACTACAAGCATCACCTCCTTCTCGTGTTCTTCTCACCAATCACACATCGCTGCCAACATCACCAGTCCACCATTAATGGCAGCAACACTGCAGCTCGAGTAACCTACCTCCATATCTACAGCACAGCTCCATGTCCATTACTGCCATTTTCTTCGTCTGTTACCCAGCACTGCTCTTACTCGAGCTTAACAGCTCCATCTTCACTGTTCTACTGCCGACCTCACCATCAACGAACAACTGAATAATCATCTCAGTATCACAAACAACAGCAACACAGCCAAGTTTCAGTTCGTTCCCTCTGTATTCTCCTCATCACTGCCAATCACCACCATCACAACAAAGCTATTTTTTTATGTTCTCATCTGCCATAACTTGGAACAGCCATCACTCGAGTTTCACTCCAAAACTCGAGCCAAAACTTCTACAGAAACACCTAGCTTCTGACCTCTTCTCTATCTCCGATAACAGCGACACTCAGTTAACTCTCGTTGGTTCTGCTGCCAACTGCCAAAGCTCGAGCTTTCCATCACTGCCATTCGAGCTCTAACTCCATGTATAAGATTTAATTTTATAGTTACTTGATTTTGGATCGTTGAACTTCATGACAATCACACAATAAAATATGCAAGAATAGTTTATATGGAATACCTGTAGCGCTAATCCATTGTATGTTACCGATCATCTTTGGAGCAGCGATAATACCTTGTGGAGGTCATGGTTTCTCTCTCTTAACCTTAGCCGTAATGAGTCATTCCTTGGATACAACAGTAATGGTTATTGTTTCCCTTTCATAGGTAGAGAGAGGACCAAGTTCCTAGGGTTTTAGTTATATCATTAGATCTCAACCGTCCATCAAAGAAGAGATATAAAGGAAATAATCCCAGAAATGGTAACCGACATAGTTTAGCAATATTCTATAATTAACACAATTATTACATCGCCCAAAGGAATATTCCTATGTATAGAAATATTCTTACATTCTCCCACTGGTCCATGTGATAATTATTTAACGGTTAATCGTAGAAAAACATAAGCGCACATAATTGCTAAATAAAATTTAATGGTTCAAACATAATACCTTAACCAAGTAAATCACTTATGCGAGTCATGGCGGTCGCACGTTGTCCTGTTATCAACATGTTCCCTTCCATGCACCACAACACAAATAACTTACTTAACTAGGCCTTAAGTTGGGATATCATAATGGTCCACTGATGTCTTCAAAAGAAAGACAATTTCTGTTAACATTCATCCATTCACATAAAAGTATACTAAACATGGATACAGAAATAATTCAGAATGACATTAATAAGAGCTCAATAAGTGTTCAAAATAAAGCACATAAATTAGCTGATTCAGTAATCAATTACTCCCACAGACCTAAGATTTTAATCTTTTCTTAAGAGGTCTTAAAAGGTAATTGTTCATTAAGTGCATCTCCGAATGCAATTGTGCTTAAGTGATACATGAACAACTATTTTTTTTTTCTTCTGAATTGCTTAATTCACGCATATATACTCAAGGTTCATGTGTTTTGTTCCTTTTGTATCATATCGTGCTTTGATGCTGCGAAGCTAAGACGATAAATTTCAGCAATGTACAGACAAACCTTAAGTCTCTAAGTATCGCAGTCATAAATATTCAAACACAATTGCGGGACTAGCATTAATGGATTCTTCATTTATAGAATCCATACATCCACAAAATTGAAGTCTGAAAACCCAATCAACTCTAGTTGGGTTTGCTAACTAATTATAAGACATAAGTTAAGATAATATCTCAAAATTCTTGATAGCTTTCCCGTAATTTGTTCTTCGATTCTTAAGGCATTTAGTTAACATATCAATAACTTGTTATAAGTTTCATATCAGAATTAAGACGTAATGAAAATTAAATTTATATCTTCTATCCAACATGAAATAAAATCTGTTAAATATGTTATTATCTCAAAATTCTTCGAATATTCGATATATGCCTTATATGAGAGCATTAGTAATCCATATGGTATGTATTATCACATGGTAAGCTTCATTAATATCCTTTATTTCAAAAAATATAGAGATATGCATAAAGTCAAGATCACTACTTGTAGGTAGTATGTCTTAACATACATGACCAAGAGTATGTATTTCTCCCACTGATTTTGAGGTATATGCATAAATCTGTAATAATTTCATCCAAAACTTGAAACATTTATAGTTTTGTTGAATTTCATATACCATTATGGGAGGCTGCTTAAATTCCATACTTTGATTTCTAAAAATTGTAGACTAAAATTTATCATTAATAAAGGCTATTTTCACATTTAATTAATGTAACTCTTAGGTCATACTGAGCTAATAATAGTACCATGATAATTTTGAATAAGCCTTTCTTTGACACGAGAGCAAAACTTATTTATAATCGATGCATCATTTCAGAGTAAAATCTTTGGCTATAAGTCAGGATTTATATCGTTTAGTAATGCAATTACAGTCATGCTAGGGCTGAAATACCCACTTGCACACAACTGTTTTGTGTCATTAGAGCAACTAAACAATATTCCAGACTTGACGTTTAACCATTCATTTTTATTTCACATAGCATTAATCCATTAATCAAAATTATTATACATATAATAGTTTGTGAACAACCGAGTCTTTGCTATTCCATATCAAAATGAAATAAATTCTTGTAAGCAAATCAATGAAATAACATGAATAACTTTCATTCAGTATCTTTTGAAACATTCTTAATGTTGGTTCAAGTTGTTATCAAAAAATTATTGGCAATAGTTTTATTATGGGGTATTGGATCAATAATTTATGGTCTTTCATTATCTAACATTCCGACAATGAGAAAATTCACAATATCTGCAGAAATATTAAATAATGGGATCATTATCAAGGCCGTTACGAAATTTCTGTTACAAATGGCCTTTACGTAAATTTGTAACAGGAACAAGCCGTTACAAAATTTTTAAAAATTCGTAATAGAGGTCAGCCGTTATGAATTTTTTTATAGGCGTGCCAACCACACGCTTGGTCACACCTGGATCGTAACACCTAGAATTTTTTCTTGTGCCATCTACACGCGTAATGTTGTGTTTCCACCCAAGATGAGTAACACTAGAGGATATTTCCTCCCATGCGTGTGCCATTCACATGGGTGCCATTGCTTTTCCTCCCATGCCTTGGTGAAATCGATGAATCGATTTATCCAATTTCTTTCTCTCTCTCTTTCTGCTCCTGCCCCTCTTCTTCCCCTCACAGAAACCATCTTCAATGATCTCTTCTCTTCTCTATTTCTTCTTCCCTGAAGATTCACATCTGTTAATCGATATTAGGATTTCGATTTCATCATCTATGTAAGTCTTTCATCACTGTTTTAGGGTTTCAGTTTTTCCGATTTTAGCTTTCAGTTTGTTAATCAGATTCTAGGGTTTTTTGTCCAGTTTGTTAATCAAATTTTAGGGTTTCATCATCTGATTTCAGGTTGTTTATGAGAGTTCAGAGTTGGAACTCTTTCATCATCTGATTTTAGGGTTTCATCGTCACCTGCGTAAGCCTCTCTCCACCCTCAGCTAAGCTTACATTAATCGGATTGATCCAGTGAAGCGCTTCAGATATGAGGTTTGTTATTCCCCTTTCTCTTGTGATTTGAAGTTTTTTAGATTTTTTAGTATTCTGCAATATAAACCCTAATCTCTTGTTGAAGTTGCAGCTGCTCTAAAAGCTACAGAAAGTGGAGATAGAATTGATGTGTGCTGTGTTGATGAGTTTGAGAATTGAGAAGTAGGGTTCTGGTAGGAGATTGTATGATACTGCAGCTGTAGAAGATGAAATCTGGTGGTGGATAAAAATCTGGTTTGAATTGAGAAGATGGGTTGCATCTGCAACTCAGTTTTGGAGACAACCAGTGATGAATAATGGGTATTGTGGTGTGCTGTACTTTCGGAAAGGGGTGAAGATAACCTACGTTCTCCAATATGCTGTATTATGGGACATGTTGATACTGGTAAAACAAAGCTACTAGATTGCATCTGCGGAACTAATGTCCATGAAGGCAAGGCTTGAGGAATTACACAGCAAATTAGGGCAAACTGCCGAGAACATAAGAGAGAGAACCCGGGAGTTAAAAACAGATGCAAAGTTACGGGTCCCTGGTCTTTTGGTTATTGATACTCCAGGACACGAATCGTTTACTAACTTGCGTTCACGTGGGTCTGGGTTATGTGATATTGCAATTTTGGTTGTTGACATTATGCATGGATTGCAACGACAAACTATTGAATCCCTGAATCTTCTGAAGATGCGGAACACAGAGTTCATAGTTGCGCTGAACAAGGTGAGTGTTAATGGTTAATTTTTTTTACATTACAACTAAACTGCTTTTAAAATTTTAGCTTGTCTTACCATAATTTCATTGTTTGATTTTTTATCTCTTTAATTTCCAAAGGTCGATAGATTATCTGGTTGGAAAACATGCAAGAATAAACCTATTGTCAAAGCCATGAAGCAGCAATCTAAGGATGTCCAGATGGAATTCAATTGGAGGCTCACACAGGTAAAGATAAATCTCAGACTTTTGTGGTGTCCGACGTGGTAGGATGTAGATTAACTTATTTGTTTCTTGTTTTCCTTTCCTTTCTCGGATCATTACTCATTTTAAAAAACAGGGTCTGAGTACTGAGTTGTATAACAAAAATAAAGAAGGGTGAAATACAGATGTACCCCTGTTTTTATGTGCGCTTTCAAATGTACCCCGTTTTTTTCATTTTTACAAATGTACTCGTGTTTGTACTCCTGTTTTGACCGTTTTTTCTGAAAAAACGGTAAACGGAGAGTTATCCTCCACGTGGACAGTTAAGTTGACCTAAAAAGACAATCTAGTCCTTTCAATAACGGATTTATTAAATAACCAGTTCAAGAGTTTCAAATCACCGATTTCATCTGCCAACTCGGGTCAGCCTACAGTGTGTTGTGTACACATTACCGTTACTTGCCACGTGGCCCACACTGTCCATGTATCAGATTTATTCCATACCTTGCGTTGTTTAAAACCGTCCACGTGTCAGATTCGTCAAATCCAATGGCCAAAAACATATGCTGATACTTTTTCAATTTTTTGTTTTGGTTTCAATACTCAAATAATTTTTTAATTAACGGGCAATGACATTTATTAGAACAAATTTAAATCAACTCATCATACATCTTACACTTGGAAAAAAAAAAATAAAAAAAAATTACACTCGGACACATAAAAAACCCATGTCCAGTGATTTCTGATCTTTTACCTTCACCTGCAAAACAAAAACCAGATCATCAAAACACTTCAAACAATAAATTAGTTAAGAACTGAAATCGCCACGATTCAATCCTATGATTAAATCAATAAAACTATGAGCTATACAAAGATCAGTTGTGAGCAATGCTAATTTCACCCAAAAATATATGTAAAAGCAGATGAGGTCTCATGCAGTTTCATGTCTTATATTGAACAAATATTACAGTTAATCTACAACTTAATTTTACTGATAGCGTGCATAGAAATTCTTAGAAGTGCTTAGAAATCTCCTAGTATTACAATTCAGGAGACATTAACAAGAAAACAAAATATCATGCAAACAAGTAATCACCAAACAAAATTTAGAAGTGCTTAGAAACTCTAGCAGCTAACTCAAAAAACTCACATATGTTATCAATCATGTTAAACAAAATTGAATAATCACAAACAAAGAGTAGCAATATGGTCGAAAGCCAAAAATGACCTCTTTAGAACCTGCCGAAAGTTTGGATCTAAGGTTAGGGACTGCCAAATATTTGAATTGTCTACACCTATTAAAGTTGCTACACATGGAGTTTAATTTCAGTAAAAGTGTTATTAATTTTTAAATCTCAGTTAGTCCAAGGCGAAGCTTGACCCTACAATGGAATATTGTATGTACTAATGAAACAAAACTATGCCGGAAAGCAAAAAAACACTTTATATAGTTGGATGCTTCCTAGATTTTTTTTTAGCCTACAAATTAAATGTCCGTATACTAATACTTCAACCATTCCTGAAAAAAATATCAATTTAGATGTCCGGCTGTTTTCATTTGATGCCCACCAAATAGCCAGTTAGGTTTTCATTGAACATTCGTAATAGACTCATAATCATTTGTTGGTCCAACACATTGCTCGATTAATGGGAAGCAAATAGATGATATCAGAAATAAAAGAAATCTCCAATGTTAGATGTATAATGTACAAAACTGATATTGCCTGAAATTCTTAATGTATAAAACTTTATGTTCGACACGGGATCAAAGCTGTACCTGATATTCTCAAGGGTGACTCCACGCATGCGGCAGGCCTGGTCATCAGGTCTCTGAAGCTGTTGGACATTAGTGATGGATTTTAAGACACCTTGAGCAAAAGGACTTACCTGCAGCAATTAACAGGATACTCAAATAAGAACAGCAATGTTACAATGTTGTTTCAGTCTGCGAGTGCATTTCTGAACTCAATGAGCATATACATATTTGGCAAATTATTGACATAGATGTAAACGCATAGTCTGGCAACATAAACAAATATAGTGCTTCCCCGTGTGCAGCTTGAATAGAGAAGTTGTAGCTAGGTTATTATAATGATAATGATGTAAGCTGGTGGCTGCAAACCAGGTCACAATTTAGCCTAGTGCCGAAGGTTCCCAGAAGCCAACACTAAATAACTCTGTTGGCAAAATTATAGAAATTCCTGAATAGGCGAAATGGAAAATGAAATCAGAATAAGAAAATTTTAAGAAGTAATCAAGATTTATTGAACAATCGATTCTCAAAGCCAGCACCACTACCATCATTAGAAACTTGCTAAAAGCCCCATGTAATATCAATTTAGCCAACACAATTCTTCACTTGTTGTAAACGAAACCTAGTTTGATACCCTAATTTCAGAAACATCCCCAATAAATTTCAGTAGAACCTAATTCAAAACATGTTAATACTTCACTCATTTTCAATTATGTACCCTAAAATTAAAATTGCATCACCAATTAATCAATTGAACATGTAAAAAGGGAAAGAGATAAAGATGCGGGTTTAATTCAGTTACGTACCATTGCTCCGGTTGATGTTTTCGACTTCAAATAACTTTACTTGCAACTGTATTCGTCATCAAATAGCCAGCAAAACTCGAGCAAAACTACCAGGTCTGTGTTTCAGCAGAAAACGAGAATAAATGGAGAAAAAGGAGGAGAAGGCAAGCCGACCGGTCCGGATCTAGATACTAATATTTGCTGAAGGGTGAAATAGTAATCTTGTATTCCGATTTCTCATCTCGTCATTGACGCACTGTCACGAGAAATTGACCAAACTAACTTGGATGAAAAAGTGAAAACAGGCCTATATTTGTAAAAGTGAAAAAAACGGGGGTACATTTGTCAATCGGGTATAACAATAGAGGTACATATGTTTATAATCCAATAAAGAAATGGGGGAAACCTACAGTGTTGTTCCAACAAGTGCAATCAGGTGTGTTTGTCAAACCCGACGCCGAGCTTGATTTTTGATTTTTTAAACAAGAAATCTTAATTGCTTTTACAGTTTTAGAGCCAATTTTTTCTGGCAGAATCATAGTTTCTTTTTTGTGAATGTAACAGTGGTGAAGGTATCCCAGATTTGCATATCCACTCGTAGACTCGGTATCCTCTGAGTCCAATATGAAATTGGCATCATAAAATCCCTCAAGTACGGCAGGCTACCTCTCATAATTCAAACAAAATTCAACGTGTACTTCAAGTACCTCAACACTCTAAAAAGTGCATCCCAATGTTATTTCCCTGG